>SNQJ01S0007424.1:54525-67601 GCA_010110895.2 Picea sitchensis | reverse complement strand
CCTTGTGAAATGTAATGATGTTTGTAGGCTGGTGAGCCAAGTAATTATAAGCTAGTAGGCTTGTGTGTTTATTAGGCCAGAGAGCCTAGATGCTAATGCTAGTGGGCTTGATTTTGTATATGTAATTATGTAGGTTATTATTAAAATACATCGCCACATGTAGACCGACCACGAAGAAAGATTTATGGGGGAATAAGATCCACTGGGTAGGGAAAGGGATGGGGTTGAGAGGCTAGGAAAGAGGGGATAAGCTTGAGGACTTAAACCAAGGGAATATTATAATGTATTCCTAAAAAATACTAAAGTTGGGAAATAAACCCAGTTGTCCTAAGTTCCTGGTGAAAGGGAATGAGTGTTAAGTGGAGCTCATGCAACTTCAAGAAGACATGTGTCAACCTAGGCGCATGCAGTTTTTAGGTTGGAAAGTTAGCTCATTGGGGGTTCCCTCAACACACTCATGATGTTCGCCACTTAAGAGATCAACCATACTCCCCACTGATGTAGGAACTGAGACTGGGAGAGCCTTGAAACAACCAACCATTGCCTCCTTTGTGGATCACTGCAACTTATGAAACTGCACACCCAAGTTTAAGAACCATTCTGAACACCTTCCTGAGGAGTTCTCTCTCACCATTGCAACTCTCTCTCGATCCTACAGGCTGACCATTCTCACCATTTTTTCTTGCTTGCTCTCAACATTCTGACCATCCTGGTGATTTTAGTTTCCCCACAAGCTCATCTTGAGGATTTTGGCCATCCCTTATGCAGTTCATGCACGCAATGAACAAGCACACAACCAGAGTCATTTTTCATTTTGTGAAACTCTATAATTTGTTGAGTCGTCCCCTTGCCTTACCCAATTTTGGGTGTTGTGGACTGAAGAGGCGAGTTGTTAGGCTCATGGTTGAAGACGTGGGTTTTCAGGCCCATGGTTGAAGAGGCGAGTTGTTAGGCTCATGGTTGAAGAAGCAGGTAGTCAGGTCTGTGAGAAACTCTCTCCAGGTGAGAGAGTTTATTGGGGAAGATGTTTCTACTAGAGGGAGTCCAGCAACTGCTACGGAGCTCTGAGAATTCCTGATCCGACTTGTTGCTGAAGCCCTGGAAGGGAAGTGGAGAAGCTGATGGACTATGGAACAGTGAAGGTGCATATTATCAGGGTGGGACATACATGTGGGGAATGAGCATCCATGAGTAGTGGGTGTAAGTAGGCTCCTTGGAGAGAATCCTTCTAGTTGCACCGTGCAGTTTCCCATAGCCTCACCCTAGTATAGGATTCCTTTTCCATGGGTGGAGTTCAGTCCCAACTCAGGGGTGACTCATTGTTGAGAGTGATGAGCATCGTGGTCTAAGGGTGGGAGGTTCATGGAAGGTTTGCACGCAGTCGATGGTCTTATCATAAAAATATAAGTACCAATTCTATTTTCTATTGTATGATGTGTATCTTGTACATGTGTTCTAATGTTATCAAACTTGCCTATGTTTATTGCATGTATGTGTTACTGTTGATTCCACATGAATATGTGTATGAATAAAATGTTAAGTCTGTTTCAAATCTCATCATATATATATGTGTGTGTGTGTGTGTATTAGACAAGAAATATTTTTCCTTTGTGGTGTTGCCCGACCTGTTGGGAGGCCAGGGACGTTACAAAATGGTATCAAAGCAAAGAATTAAAAGATACAGTCATTAGGTAGCATTGCYTGGCAGAGGTTTGATGGCCGGGGATGTCACATTGTTGGCCTTAGTGTATTTTGGGGGGTATGATTATTATTGTATTATTATTCATGTTKCAATATCTCATGAGAAGAAAGGGGGTCAGATTGTATGGAAAATATGATTATKACTCCATTTGCATAGAGAATATTGTAAGGAGTTGTGGGCTATAATCAAATATAGTGTTTAAGAGTCAGGTTGACAGACCATGAGGAGTCTCTCATGCTGAGAGATTGGTTGTTGTGGAGTGGTTTTGAGACTCATGGTTATACTCTTCAGGTGATATTTTTGCTGAGAGTTGTTCCCTGGTGTGCTGAGTGTTAGTCACAGGGCTTAGAGACTTCATGTCTGAGATGTTGCTAGTAACCCTGGGAAGGGAAGAAGGGAAGCCGAAGGAATGTTGAGAAGAGAAGGGGCACACTTCTTTGGATGTGATAGGTTCTTGGGGAATGAGGGAATATAGGCTAGTTGTGATAGCAGACACTTAGGATTGAACAATTCTATTGAGTTTCAGACCATAGCTTGTCACTAGGAACCCTTTTTTCTTGGTGGAGTTGAGCCCCAGCTCGAGGGTGACCAGTTGCTAAAATATTACGAGAAGAAACATCTATGGCTGGGAGAAACATCTGAGTCAAGGCCACAATTGGTGACTTCCATTTAAGATAAGTGTTCCTTATGTACTTGTCTTGGTTACTGTGTGCATATTTGACTATGTTTGAAATGGGTTAATTCTTGTATGTGATAAAAATAAGTATGCGTTGTTATTTGGTTTAATATTCCTTGAACATTTAACATGGTGGTTTTAGCATGTATTTGTAGTTGTGCATGGATATGACAAGAGTATATAGTATTGCCTTGTAAGTTAACTTTCTGATTTTGGGTTATGAGTCATCAAGAAGAGATTTGAATGGTCAGGTGCGCAGGATCATAACCGATGTACTTCAAGAGGTTGGAACTCATGTGTTCGGTTAAGGGATTAGACCTTGCACATAGTAATAACATAAGTGGCACATTTCACCTAGGTGGTTGTGTGCATAGTTGTACTATTTGTTCAGTATGCTGGTGTGCATAGTTGTTTGATTTAATTTTGTTGCTTAAGTTTGTATTAAAATAAATTGTTTCTTCCATTGTTATAAGTTTTGTAGTGCGATTCAAATTGGGATGAGTGTGTTGCCTCAAGGGATACTGCATGGAATTGTGTGTAAAGTAGGAACTATTCAGTGAAGTTTTAGAGTAGCATTGCTCACTAATATGTTGGGGTTGTTACAGTTGGTGGATTCATAGCATGTGTAAGGTGGTAATGGGGCCCAGTGCGGAACTGGGTACATTACAGTCTGGTATCAGAGATATTGGTTCAACACTGGACTTATATGGGCCAAATAATATCGTACGCTAAGGATTAGTACTGTGCATGGAAAACCATTGGTGCACGGTATAAAATTGTGATGTGCATAAGGCAGTGAAGCGCAGATGTGCGCACTTGAATTTGGAATGTTAAAATTGTCCAATAAATCCAAGTAAATGGATTATGAAAAAATGGTGCAAAGATTTCATGTAAATTATTCCATGAAACCATCTAACAAATATTAATTGTGTGCACATTTTTCATAATTTTCAGCGAATAGAGTAGGACAGAGTCAGTGCAGAAGGTTAAAAGCATGGAAGATGTGGAGAGGACTTACAATATTGATGATGAATTTGGGGATATCTATATCAGTTTGGGTGCCGATGGTACAAAACCCAATGAGGAGTGCATGAACTTGGTAGAAAATGTAAAAATATTGTAGAAGTATGTCCAGAGTTATAAGGCTGATAATGAAAGGCTTGTGAGATCCAAGGCACAACAAGATGACTTCAATGCCAAATTGATGCAGATCCTRGAAAAAATAGAAAACAAGAGGGATAAGGATACAAATATAAGTATATCAAGAAGTTAGATGTTTCATGATTAGAAAATAAGAGAAGAAAGAAGTGTTGGTAAGCATTATTTATGTAAAGTGCACAGTAGCTAAAGTCCATCCCAYGTCGAATATCATAAGAGAAGGACTGGGGTGGAAGAGATAAATGARAAATGAATAATATCAAGCCTCCTACCTTGGATTATGGGTAAAATAAGGACAAATATGGGAAGACTTGGTTGCTAGGTATGAGAAATTACTTCCAGTTGCATAACTATTCTTTGCAGGCAGGAGGGATAATTTCTATCTATCAATTAAAGGGAAAGGCATCAGTGTGGTGGGATCAATATGTGCAAGTGCAACACATTGATGAGAAGAAAGTGAATTGGAGAGATTTCAAGAGGTATTTCCAAAATAAATACTTAACCAAGTGGTACTATGACAAGAAAATGAAGGACATCTTTGAACACAAGCTTGGGAACATAATGATTGATGAGTACAAAAGAAGATTTTTGGAATTGATGAATTATGTGCCTTTTATTAGGGATGAACAAGTGAATATTCAAATATATTTGAGTGGGCTTCCCTCATTTATCAGTGACAATATACAGTATGATGACCCTAAGACATTGGAAGAAACCATAAGGCATGCTAAGTGTCTTTATGAACAACAAATGGGAAGGTCGACTTTCCAAAAGGCTTGGGAATATAAGATGAAAAGTAATGTGGAACAAAGGAAGAAGGGAGATAAGCCACCATTCATAAAAAATACTGCACAAGGACATATGACTCTTCAGGAGCCCAAAATGTTGGAAACAATGGGACAAAATTCATGGCAACAACCTATGTAGTGTTCGGGTTGTGGTGGAAATCATATGCGTGCAGATTAACCTCAAAGAGGTGATAAAGAGAGGAATGCATATAGTGTAAACAAGCTAGGACATTAGAGGAAATGGGTAGAAATGTGACAAGGATTTATGCCACGTTGGATAACAAGTAGGCTAAATTTCAGTCGCACATGATGGAGGTGGAAGGTAAGATTAACGACCAACTTATTTCTATTTTAATTGACTCAGGAGCTACTGATAGTTATCTAGAGCCTAAGATGGTGGAAAGATTCCATTTATCGAGAAGAAAGATTGGAAAATATTGGTTGGTACAGTTAGTTACCAGAACAAAAAGGAAAATCCATGAGGTGGTTAAGACATGTCCATTAGAGATGAATGAACTACGCTCAAGGGATGATTTGGATATTATACATTTGGGATCATATGATTTCCTCATTGGTATGGATTGGTTGGATGAGCATCATGYTGTCCTGGATTGTTACAATAAGGCATTCACTTTCTTGGATGAGCGAGGAAACTTGAGATCAGTTCAAGGAATTCCAAGAGTTGYGACTATTAGAGAAATTTTAGCATTACAGTTGAAGAAAATTTACGGGAAAGGGTGTCAAGTATTCACAATGCACATGGAAGAGGCACCTAAGGATAAAGTGCCAAGTCTGGAAGACTACCTAGTATTGAAAGAGTATGAGTATTTATTTAAAGAGATACCAGGATTTCCTCCAAGAAAAGATATTCATTTCTCCATTAATTTGATGCCGGGAGAAACAAATGCATCCAATACTCCATATAGAATGAGCACGCGATAATTGAAGGAGTTKCATATGAAAATTAAAGAGATTTTTAAGAAAGATTATACACGCCCAAGTGTGTCTCCTTGTGGTGTGCCATTTTTTTTCGTGAAGAAGAAGGATGGTACGTTGAGACTTTGTATTGACTTTAGACAGTTGAACAAGGTAACAATGAAGAAAATGTATCCTTTGCCAAGGATAGATGACCTATTTGATCAGCTAAGAGGTGCAAGTATATTTTCAAATATATATCTCATATCTCTATATCACCAAGTGAGAATAAAATAGGAGGATACCAGTAAGACTACCTTCAGAACAAGTTATGGTCATTACAAGTTTACAGTGGCACCATTTGGATTGTCAAATGAACTCGTTGTCTTCATGTTCTTAATGAATGGAGTTTTCAGAGAGTATTTAGATAAGTTTTTCATTATATTTTTGGATGAAATTATTATTTACTCAAACTTTGAGGAAGAGCATGAGAAACACTTGAGGATGGTGTTGTAGGTGTTGAGGGAGAATTAGATTTATGCACAATTGAGAAAGTGTTCATTTTATCAGTGATATATTTGTTAGAATATAATGGATGTGCTTGTTCAACCATATACAATATCACTATTGTCACCCAACCATAGGCTGAAGCCACCCCTGAGCACCTTAACCTTGACAAAGAATCATTCTCGAAGAAAACCCTAGGCTAGATATCCAAACAAGATAGCACACCTCTCTCTAAGGATAGTGCACCAAATATGAGTAACAAGTGCTGATTATAGAGTCCAAAACATAACCAAGAGAGATTCCAGGCCAAAACCAAAATCTGCTAGCTGCATCAGTTGCAATGACAACTCTCCTCCAAACTTGCGCACAAACTGGCCAACTGTAGTGCGTACAAGTGTTGCTTCTGCAGTTATGAGAATGCCTGCCAGAATGAAGACTGGCCTCCTGCATTTATACTAAAACTGAAAAACTGCCTAGGTCGACTTCTCATTCTGGGTTCTTATTTACTTAGTATATAATATTTCCTTTAGTTGACTTCTTCTCTTGGAGGCTAATAACCTAATACAAATTATCCTCTTGAGCTGACTTGTCTTCTAGGGTTATTAACCAACTAATTTAGGGTTTCTTCTTTCTTCTTGGAATATTCTATTCTCATCAGGTTTACACATGGACGTAAATACCTCCTACAACTACCATAATATTAACAATATTATCTATTTGGGTCATATTATTTCATAAGAAGGAATAACTATGGATATAGTGAAGATAAATCCATTGAAGAATGGCCAACACCAAGAAATGTTGCAGAAGTGAGATCCTTTATGAGACTGGCAGGGTACTATAGAAGGTTTATTGGAAGATTCTCATAGATTGTGCATCCAATCACATCCCTAAAAAACAAAGGTGTGTAATTTGAATGGACTCCAGATTCTGAAAGAGGTTTCCATCACTTGAAGATTTTTTTAACAAGTGCGCCGATTTTAAGAATTTTTTATCTAGATGAAGATTTCATTGTGTGCACAGATGCATGCAAGGAAGGACTTGGTGGATTCCTGAGTCATAATGGGTGTGTGGTGTGCTACGAGTCAAGTAAGTTGAAAGAGTATGAAAGGATCTATGCTATGCATGATTTAGAGTTGGCAGCTATAGTGCATGCCTTGAAGATGTGGAAAAATTATCTCATGGGAAAGAGATTTGAGTTGAGAACATACCATTGTGGTCTAAAGTATTTGTTTGGACAACCAAGTTTGAATGAAAGATTAAGAAGGTGGTTATATTTCCTTCATGAGTATGAGTTTGACATAAATCATATGAGAGGAAAAGAGAACAAGGTGTGTTATCACATAAAGCTGTCAAAAGGTCGCAGGGCAACCTAGTCCTTTTCTTGTGCGTGTATCAACCTTGAACACAGAGAGGAAATTTCATAGAAGTCCTTTTCGAGCTTAAAATACAAGCAAGAAGAAAATATTATTTTCCAACAATGAAGATCCATCAGACAAATTAGATCGACGGTTCTCGGGTATTCCAGATCCAAAAGTTACTCAAAGTTTAGTGCCAGGGAAGAGGCCTGAGATCAAAGGTAGAGAAAAGATTTAATCTGGGTTGTAGATATTGAGGAGACAGGTGGCAGTCAATCCGAGGTTTTGTGGAAATGACTATTGGGAGTTTTGAAATGAGGAAAGGGTAAAATCCCCTATGGCCAAAACCTGAAATAGATATGGTCCATTAAATTCAAAGGGACACGTGGCATCGGATCAACAGGTTCGCGGTCTCGTGAATTAGAGTTTTGAAAATGGAGCAGAGCACAAGTTCACGCAGTGTGAAATCATGAAGCTCTCGAGAGTTGGCCCAGGGTCACAACGCAAATTAATATGGAAGTAGGTCCATAAAGGAGATTGAGCACCCATCACATGAAGCTGATAGTTTAGGGTTTTCAATGAGAAGCCTTGGCTTTCAGATGGAAAGCATATCTGACCATTAATTTGTGTTGGGCGTTTTCATCAAATCGGGAATTTGGGGTGTTGTGGTCAAGTGATATGAGGATCCCCGAAAGACAAAGTCCCAAAGTTCCTGTCGGGATAAGCGTCAGGTCGTGGCCCGAGGTCACATGCAAGAATGTGCAGTGGAGAAGAAGTTGGCACTTGAAGCCTTGGAAGCACGAAGGAAGGTGAAATTTTCACAAGAGCTACGCCAAGGCCGAAGAACCTCATGCTAGTAGCAAATGCGATCATCATGGTTTTAGGGCGCTAGGTTGACACGAGGAACTGCCGACATCCCATGGAAGCTTCCTGAGCGTTCAAAGCCTCGTCCTAATCCCGATGAAGCAGTTAATAAAGAGGAGGGGTGGTGGTTGAAACCTCGTATCACCTCATAAATGGAAAGCATGGAAGTCCTACCCATGGAGGTATATTGTCAGCCCAAAGTTCCTAGAGGAAGGATTTTCTTGCAAAACCCATACTGATTTGAGTTTGCATCTGACAAAGGAAGGCACACACAGTTTGATAGAGTGAGCACTGACTGGAAACTTTGAATGCAAGGTCCCGATCATGCTCCTGGTGGTTGCAACAATTCTCACTATATGTATGTAGTTTTGATATTTTGTAATGCTCGAATGGTTGATCTAGGCTCCATGCTATTGTAATATTTTGATTGAGAAAATTTGGTTCTCTGGTTATGCATTTGTTTTTGAGACATCTTGATTAATATAAGTCAGCTTTCTTACTCCATCTTATTTTCCTCTGATACTGAGAGAGTTCATGATTGACTGATTCACATGGATTGTTATGAATGTATTATGATGAATCTTGTATTATAGTGTTGTTATAGTTTCTTTCATTTTCTTTGAGATTTTAATTCAAGAGGATCTTGCATTTAAGATTTTCCTCCTTAGGCTACTGGAAGACCTAATGTCCACAATAGGCCTCTACATTCACCTCACCAAAGTCTTCCCTATATTCACCCTTACTCCAACTTACTGACTGAAGTTGATTCCATACCTCAATTGCTTGCGCATACCAGTCCAGGTTTCTGAGTTAGAACGTTATTATCATTGAGTCTTCTCCATTTGACCACCTAAAACTCATTTACATGTACTGTATAAACTGATGGGTAGTGGGCTTATCTTCATTACAGTCTAAGGGTGATTTCTAGTGCTAACAAGGTGGATAATGCACTCATTAGAAGGATGCATGAAACATATGCTACAGCCATTAGCATGTACCAAAATTATTTGAACGACAAAATTTTGAAAGTTTCCAAATCATATCTGTGCTATATGAATATAAGTGCAACCTTAAAATAAGGTATGTTTCAACCGAAGTTTGAAGGTTAAGAGCTAAGAGAGGATGGGATCCTAATTTACAGACATAGATTCTATGTGCCAAATGATCAAGTGTTGAAAATCCTAATTTTTTTTGAGATGAATAAGGTTCCTTATGCAAGACATCTAGGTTATTAGAAGACATTTGTCGCAGTCAAGAAGAAGTACTTTTGGCGAGGTATGCAATTTTTTTTTTTGTATATTTTATTACAAGATGTCTCAAATGTCAAAAGGTCAAGGCTGAGCGCATACATCAAACTGGTCTATTGGAACCTTTTCCCATTCATGAGTGGAAGTGGAAATTTGTGACCATGGAATTCATAACTAAGTTTCCTAGGACTTCTAAGCAACATGATTCTATTATGGTGGTGTTGGAAAAACTTACTAAAGCTGTCCATTTTATTCTAGTGAAGTTAGTGTACAAGGAAACTGACATTGTTGAGATATAAATGCACAAAGTTTCAAGCTGCATGGTGTACCTAAGAAAATTGTGTCTGAAAAAAATTCCAAGTTCACCTTTGTTGGATGCTTGGGCTGACCCATGTTTTGATCTCGATTTTTTCCAACAATACCCTCAAACTACCGGCCCTCCTGGTAAACCAGAAGGAAACAATGCGCATAGAGTGCACAACACAGTCTCACCCGAGATAGCTTATGGGGAATGGAAGACTCAGATGTCTGCAGTCAGGGAATGAATTGGGAATGTGAAGTGTGTATTATTCTTATGCATCATATTTATTACTCATCCATATAGATCTATTATTCATTCATCAAGGAGCCCATGAATGCATGTTGTACTAATCTAACCTAAAAATCCATTCTTTAAATGAAAAATATCATAAATAGTAAAATAACCATTCACACATATTAACACAATAGGGTTACCATGGTTCAGTCCCCTAGGGATACGTCCACAAATATCTGGCTTTTCTGCTCTTTTATTTATCATTATTCAAAACCATCGCCACACGTATTACATTCTCTAAGATTACAACAAAAAACTATGACAAATTCAATCTGTGAGGGAGAATAGACCACACCCAACTCCACAGCCTGCGACCTAACCCTAAAAACCCACTCTCTAGCTTATTAACCATATTGCTCACTTATTGACCAACTTGGTAGCTCATTTAGAGAAACTTGCACTAGACCTTTTATTTATACTACTCCATTGGCTCATATCCATTAAATTCATATAAAAAAACCCTAACCCTAACATGGATAGGTTTGTCTGCATGTGCGTCACACTGCGTTTCCTATGTCTTTGGCATGCTACTTTTCCTCCATCTTCGGCATGATACTTTTCCTCCATATATGGCGCCCGCTCCAAAATTGGATTTTCTCCCAAAAATAGGCCTATGCCAACATGCCCCCAACATTGACATGTGGCTCATCCCAATCCACTCAGGCGGTCTGCGTTCCCTACATAGCCTTCTCCGAAATGTGGAACTTTTCTACTAGTTCCTCCCCTCTTTCTTTCACCTGCACAAATTTCTCTCTTAGCTCCTCTACCATCTGCATTGTAATATGTTCGTTAAATAACTCTACGTTCTCTGTATGAGCTTGTTCCATACTTGTATTTTCTACCTCTAGTTCTGAAATTTTTTTCACTAGTTTCTCTTGGAGTGGATTTAGTTGAGCCTGCCTTTCCTGTTTATTTTCCTGTGAATTATTTAGTTCCATTTGCAAGTTCTTCATCTCCAGTGCCTTTCAACCTTTTTGGGATGCTCATTTCCTTCTGTCACTACTTCAACTCCTACATTGCAACATTTAATTTTTTTTCTTGTTGATTCAACTATTGGACCTTCTCATCTTCCTCAAGACTAGTCCATATTTGTGCAGTCTTGTCAAAGAGTTCTACGACTTCCTTAGATTCCCTTGCAATCACACTTGTTTGTAGTACCTCCTTCTATTCTCTCTTGGCTCTGACCTCATGAGTTTTCAGTGTAAATATTTTCTTTAGTTCATCTATCTCCTACTTGTACCCCTCGATTGTCTGTGCAATGATCTGTATATGTTCTTCTACATTTCTCTTTGTTTCCTGTGTGTTGTCAGGAATCTTTATGAAGAATTCCTATAGTTTCTTTTCTAAGTTATCCATGTGTTGCTTCTCTTCCCACTTCTCCATATTGACTTGCTTAATTTTCAGCTGTAGTATTTCCTTAACATCCTTGAGACTTACATTTCTGTCACATCAGTCATGGCCTATGATTATACCGCCTATTTGATGTTGAATTGCAATCTATAGAGTTCTTTTGTTGGTATTTTTTCTAAAACCAATTCCAATTGTTCCAATTCTTTCAACGTTTTCTGTGCTATTTCCTCCTCTATCTACAACATATCCTGTGTAATGCTAAAATTTGGAATTTTTTGTGCTATTATTTGTATTATTTCTTCATCTCCATGCATGGTTATGTCCTCTTCCTCTTTCGATTGCTGCATTGGTCCCTTTCCTTTATCCCATGTCTGTGTTGATTTCAACCATTCTAGGACATGTTTAATCTCCGTCAATTCCATCATGATTCTTTCCATTTGGTTCTCGGCCTCCTCATATTCTTCAACTTCGTGGTTGTGAACTCTCTCTACTACCAAATCTGCATCATCCTTGGTAATTATGTATTCTAGGATGTTCTTATGTGCCTTGGATTTCTTGCGCGATCCCCCTATTTGTATGATCAACCTTTTGGGTGGCCCTACATATGTTGGTGTTGGACAACTGAGAGGGGGCAGGGGTGAATCAGTTGTTACTGTGCTTAAACAATTATGCCCATTTTAAACTCTTTACATAACACTTAATGATGATCACAATGATGTAGGGAAGTAAGCAATAAAATATTAAACATCAGTCACACACATGAAATATACAGAGACATATATTTCCTAAGGAAACCCATAAAGGGAAAAACTTCTTCTTATTGATATGATAAGTAATATTTATTTTCTTTACATTATCATTCTTATGAGCTGCAACTCCTCTTGAGGATACAACCTCTTTTTTACAAGCAACAACTTGCTGAGAGCACCAACTCTCTGGTTTCTCTAACACCTACTAGAAGGAAGCACCAATTCCCTGAGTGTTCCAACACCAACTAGATGGAAGCACCAACTTCCAGTCACACATGAACCAACCTGTATAACATAGAACAATAGTTCTCCCTTGCACCACCCTGCCACCATGGGTTTTCTGGTTGCAACTAGATGCAAGCTACAACTCCCTGTGTTTAAGCACCCACTTGAAACTATGAGGACACCAATCCTCCCAAGCACCTCCCTACCACCCTGAAATACAAATCTTTTCTTTTTACAACTTTATCACAGTGATACAACATTTATCTATGGCTTACTAGTCTCATCACTGTTCTGCTACACTACTCTGCTCTTCCTGCATCAGTCTCTCTATCCTCGCGTCTGCTGCACTTTCTGTTCCTTACTTATTTTGTGCTTCATCTCCTGCACACCGCATGATTCTAACCGCATGAACCACACTCAACAACAACAACCATCTCTTCTTTGTTCTGTGTATATTTATCATTGCTAGTCCTCTGTCGGATCATCCATGCAACTCATCGTCTTCTTTGGAGGTTAAAATGAGTCTGTTCATCATTAGTGGCTTATCCTGAGATTCTCTGCCTTCTCTGGCTATGCGACTCTTCGTCTTCGCTATCAGAGTCGAGATTTATCCTCTCTGTTGCAGTTATATACTTCGAAACTTTTCAACCTGTTAATTGTCTCTATGATGAGTCTTCATTCCACTGGAAGTTACCTCGAGACTCTTCAACTCCTCTGGCGAGCAGCCTGATATTCTTCGAATTCTGTGACAGATTAAATCAGTCGTTTTCTGCAGTTACAATCAGTCCGTCTCAACAGTCACAACCAATCAATTATGGATTCTTTGGCTTCTAAGACCCTTCCTTCACGTGACCTCTGGCGGTGACCAAACTCCTATTGAAAAGGCTCTTCTCGAGCTCTGTTTATTGAGCGCTAGCTCCTTTTTCACGATATGACCTTGGG
>SNQJ01S0007424.1:30499-54515 GCA_010110895.2 Picea sitchensis | reverse complement strand
CATGTAATATATCCCTCCTCCACATTGTCTAGGGATTTTGACATAGGTTATTCCATGGTGTCAAGGTGTATGAGACACTTATATGACACTTTACGACACTTAGGGCGAGGTACCTAGGTGTGAAAATTTCATGTGTAACACTCTTCCTGTAAACATGCCAACAATCTCCCCCTTTGGAATTGATGGAAATCCTGAACAACTGCACTATTCTACTTAGACCTCCAACTGTAGCAGTCCACACCTTTTCTCCCCCTTTGACATCAATGTCAAAGAAAAAAAAACATGCTCCCACTGATATCAGATATTCCCACCAACACAAACTCCCCCTGATAGGATGGAATCTCTTAGGTTGATAGTGGGGTCACACCAAACTTATGTCATAGATACTCAAACTGAGCTTGTGCCAACGGTTTAGTGAAGATATCAAAAATCTGATCTTTGGATGGAATATAATGCAAAGAAACCACATAGTTGGTTACCTGTTCCCTCAAGAAGTGATACTCGATGGGTATATTCTTGGTCTTGGAGTGAAAGACATGATTCTTTGACACACTAATTGCATTGGTATTAACACAATGGATTGGGATAGGTGCAGTATAATTTACCTCCAAGTCTGCAAGTGTCTAAATCATCTACAATACTTGGGTACAACAGGTGGCAGCGGCAATGTATTCAACTTCTGTAGTTGATAAGAAAATGGAACCTTGCTTCTTGCTCAACCATGATACAAGGGAATCTCCTAAGAAAAATGCACCTCCACTCGTTCTTTTCCTTTCATGCACGCAGTTAGCCCAAACAACATCTCAATAGACTGATAGTTGAAAATTCTGATTCCTAGGATACCATAGGCCATAGTTCATTGTTCCTTGCAAGTATCTGAATATTATTTTGAAAGCAAACAAATGACTCTGTTTAGGTGCAGACTGATACCTTCCTACCATTCCAACAACATGCATTATGTTTGGACAAGATGATGTGATGTACAATAGGCTTCCTATCATAGACCTATATGAACTCTGATCAACATCAGGTGAGACATCAACCTTGCTTAACTTACATCCAATGAAAATAGGTGTGTTCATAGGTTTAGAATATTCCATGTGAAACATTTTCAACATTTCTCTTAGATATTTTTCTTGAGAAAGAAATATTCCTTCAGACCTATGAGTAATTTGCAGACCAAGAAAAAATGACAATTCCCCTATCATAGACATTTCAAATTCAGATTGCATGGGAGAAGCAAACCATTATACTAACGAAGCATTATTACTACTGAAGATGATGTCATCTACATAGACCAACACAATGAGAAAATCATTACCCTCTGTTTTGATATATAGATTGTTGTCAATTGTTCCTCTCTTGAACCCTTTGTCTTGAAGATATGTATCTAGTCTGTGATACCAAGCACGAGGAGCTTGTTTCAACCCATATAAGGCTTTATTTGACAGTTGAAAACCCTCTAGTTGTTCCATATAGACTTCTTCTTTTATATCTCCATTTAGAAAAACTGACTTGACATCCATTTGATAGACTTTAAATTGTTTATGACAAGCATAGGCAAGAAACATTCTAATAGCTTCTAATCTTGCTACGGGCACAAATGTTTCATCAAAATCCAATCCTTCTATTTGAGCATATCCTTTGCAGACCAATATAGCCTTATTTCTTACAATATTTCCTTTCTCATTCATATTATTTTTGTAGACCCATTTTGATCCTATTACATTTTTATCTGTTGGCCTAGGAACGAGTTCCCAAGTGTCATTCTTTTCAATCTGGTCTAGTTCCTCATTCATTTATTTTAACCAATTTTCATCTTCACTGGATTCATTTAAGTTCTTGGGTTCCACCATGG
This sequence comes from Picea sitchensis, assembly GCA_010110895.2. Classification (NCBI taxonomy): domain Eukaryota; kingdom Viridiplantae; phylum Streptophyta; class Pinopsida; order Pinales; family Pinaceae; genus Picea; species Picea sitchensis. The sequence continues at coordinate 52,657 of SNQJ01S0007424.1, read as the reverse complement.
ATATGAAGGCTATATGTGATTTCTCAGTGTTTTTGATTATCCTTCTCCTGGTTTGTACACCTTTGTCTTTCTCACCAATTATCTGACTTGTAGGATGATTTTTTTGAGTAATTTTGGAGGAAGGATTTGAGGTTGTCTGCTGATTTGAGTCTGCATGAGTATTTGCATATTCATCTGAATCAAAGTCATCTTGTTCTGATCCTTGGACCTGTTCATCTTCAACTTTGACTATATCCTCTATTGTTGATTCAATATTGCTCTCCTCTCTTACTGGGACTCCTTTATCAACTTTTATGTCAATACAATCAACCAATTTATGCAGCCTCTTGTTATAACATCTGTATCCTTTACTATTTGTAGCAGACCCTAAGAAGATGCCTTCATCAACCCTATCATCATACTTGCCAAGGTTGTCATTATTATTCTTTATGTAGAACTTACTCCCAAAGACTTTGAAGTGTTTGATTGTAGCAGGGCTTCCATGCCACACTTCATAAGGTGTCTTGTCACTCTGTGGTCTAAGATGGGATTTGTTAAGAATATGGATTTCTCTATGTATTGCTTATACCCAATAGGTTTGACCAATGTTCTTCTCATTCATCATTGACCTAGACATTTCCTGAATTGTTTTGTTTTGTCTCTCAACTATTCCATTTTGTTGTGGAGTTCCTGGGATGGTGTATTCTCTCTTGATCCCATGTTTATCACAAAATTCATTGAAATAACTTGACATAAATTCTCCTCCTCTGTCAGATATTACAACCTTTAATCTGTTTCCTGTTTGATTCTCAGTTAAAGCCTTAAATATTTTAAATTTCTCAAATGCTTCAGATTTTTCTTTGATAAAAGAAACCCAAGTGAGTCTGGAGTAATCATCAATGATCAGCATGAAGTAGTTTTCCTTCCCTGTGCCTTCTTGTATTGATGGTCGACACAAATCCATATGAACTAATTGGAGTGGTTTCTCTTTCGAAGAAGAGATCTTGGATTTAAACTGTGTCCTGGTTAGCTTTCATACTTGGCAGCGTTTACACACAAAATCTTGTGGCTTTGATATTCTTGGAAGATCTTTCACTACCTCAAGATTTTTGAGCTTGATTAAGTGATCAAAGTTTAGATGTCCAAGTCTCCTACACCATAACCAACTTTCATCATGTTTTCTTAGATGACACTCTTCTTTATATTCTTTCAACACATATACATTATTATATGTCCTTATGACTTTAGCCACCACTTGTCCTGAGTTTATAGACTTTATATTACAATCCTTGGAAGTGAACACCACTTCACATCCTTTGTCACACATTTGAATTACACTGAGAAAATTATGTTTCATCCCATCTACAAGCAGAACATCATGGGATTTTCCTTTACCATTACTCAAACTCACCATCCCTTTACCCTGGATTTTAGCTAGTTCATCATTTCCAAAGGTTACATTTTCTATTTTTCTTTTACTTATAGAAAAAAACTTATCCTTGTCTCCAATCATGTGCTTGGAACATCCACAGTCTATATTCCAGGGGTCTTTTTGTTTTTGAGTTGAAAGTACTAGACCACATTTTTTACTGTCTTTATTTTTCCATGTGCTGGCATTTCTAGCTAAAGGATTTATCCTTGGATCTTCCTTGTACTACTTCAAATGGAAGTTTGCAGCTTTGTGGTCGAAGTTATGACAGTTATAACATTCAAGATCATTGTTCAGTAGGTCAAAGTGATTGGTGCTATGTTGTCTATTCATTGGCTGCTTAGTTCTATGTTGTAAATATTGTCTATTTATTGACTTCTTCAGTGGCATGTATCTAAACTTAATTTGACAGTTTACAATCTTATGACCAAAATTAGAACAGTAAAAATAGTAGCCATGAAAGAAATTTTGGTATCTGAAGGATGGCCTTCTTCTTGGAATTTTTTGGTCCATCTTCTGATCTCTTTGTTTTTGATCAGGGATCATCTTGTATTTATTAGTTTTAGGTGACACAGTACTCTCATGGTCTGATTGTCTGCTGACTTGGAAATTGATCATGTTTACTGGCTCTTTTCTTTCTGGTGGTTTGCTACTTGAACCATTTACATAACCTAAACCAGTTTTCAACAACGAAGATCTCTATTTTCTCATAATGTCGTTAAGTTATATTGTGGATTTAATGCTTGGAAGGTTTTGAAGATACAATGTTTTAAACCTCTCCATCTCTTTTCTAGTTTTTACTACCTCTTCTTCCAAGGATTCAGATCTTTCCTTCTTTTCTGATAACTGTTGTTTCAGAATGTCCTCTATTTTCTTTGCCTCTTCCAATTCCACTTTTAGCAGGGAAAAGTCTTCATTAGGTTCTTTATTGTCTTTCTCAAACTGTATCAACAATTTTTTTTTTCTTTTTCTTCTTAGATCCGAGTCTAGCAATTTCTTCTAGAGCACTAATCAATTTTCCTTCCAAGTCAACCACAACTTCTTCATCGTCAACATTACTTCCTATTATTTTATTATCATAATCCTCTTGGGCCATAAGAATAAATTCATTAACTTTATATTCACACGAGGAGTCATTATCTGTGTCTTTTGAGGAGTCATCATTGTTTACACATAAATTTTCCTTTTACCAAATCTCTTAGGTTTGAATTTCTTTTCTCCTCCAGAATTCTAATCCTTCTTCTTGTGTGGACACTTAGATGAAACGTGACCTATCTTTCCACAGTTAAAACATTTGAAGGGAAATTTTCCTTGGTACTTGCTTGATCCTTTATTTAGTCTTCTCACAAATTTTGCTTCAATTTCATCAGGCTCAGAATCCTCATTCTTATCATATTTAAATGATGCTTCTCTAGAAGTGGATTTATCTTTACCTATCCTCATTTCATATGCAGTCAATATTCCTAGAAGTTGATCAAAAGGAAGATATTTTATATGATTAAGTTCTTCTATAACAGAGACCTTTGGGTTGAACCTATCTAGCAAAGATCATAAAATATTTTGGACTAAAACTACGTCTTCAAACTTCTCACGAAGACTCTTCATAGCATTCACTAGTTCTTCAACTCTTAGAAAGTACTTCCTAATAGTTTCATCCTCTTTCATCTTTAGTTGTTCAAACTGTAATCTGTAGGTTTGAAGCTTGGCATCCTTTACCTTCTCATTACCTTCATAAATTCTAATGAGTTTGTCCCACATTTCTTTGGCAGTTTCTAGATGCATAACTTTTACAAATTCTTCTTCTGCCAGCCCACTCAGAATAACATTCATAGCCTTAGCATTGAAGTTGAATTCTAGATTGTCATCCTTATTAGCTAGTACAACTGGCTTTACATAACCAGTCTCTACCACATCCCATACATCTGCACCTAAATCGATTATGTAGGTTCTCATCCTAAATTTCCATAAGGCAAAGTTTGTTCCATTGAACAAAAGGGCCTTATTGGTTGAAGTTCCTTCATGGCTTGACATGTTTAAGCTTACTAATATACCTTTAAATAAAAGGAATTGGCTCTAATAACAATTGTTGGACATATGAGAGGGGGGCGGGGTGAATTAGTTGTTACTGTGCTTAAACAATTATGCCCATTTTAAACTCTTTACATAACACTTAATGACGATCACAATGATTTAGGGAAGTAAGCAATAGAATATTAAACATAAATCACACAAATGAAATATAAAGAGATAGATATTTCATGAGGAAACCCATAAAGGGAAAAACCTCTTCTTCTTGATATGACAAGTAATCTTTATTTTATTTACATTATCATTCTTATGAGCTCCAACTGCTCTTGAGGATACAACCTCTGTTTTACAAGCAACAACTTGCTGAGAGCACCGACTCTCTGGTTTCTATAGAACCTACTAGAAGGAAGCACCAACTCCCTGAGTGTTCCAGCACCAACTAGATGGAAGCACCAACTTCCAGTCACACGGGCACCAACTTGTATAAAAGAGAATAATAGTTCTCCCTTGCACCACCCTGCCACCCTGGTTTTTCTGGCTACAAACAGATGGAAGCTACAACTCCCTGTGTTCAAGCACCCACTTGAAACTAGAGGACACCAATCCTCCCAAGAACCTCCCTACCACCCTGAAATATAAATCTTTTCTTTTTACAACTTTAAAATAGTGATACAAATTTTATCTATGGCTTACCAGTGTCATCATTGTTCTACTATACTGCTCTGCTCTGCCTGCATCAGTCTCTCTCTCCTCGTGTCTGCTATGCTTTCTGTTCTTCTCTCAGATATGAGTTTTTGTTCCTTTCTTCTTCTGTGCTTCATCTCCTTCACACCGCATGCTTCTACTCGCATGAACCACACTCAACAGTAGAAACCATCTCTTCTCTTTTTTGCATATATTTATCATGCCTAGTCCTCTACCGTATCGCCCATGCAACTCATCATCTTTTTTGGTGGTTATACTGAGTTTGTTCATCATCAATGGCTTATCCTGAGATTCTCTACCTTCTCTGGCAGTGCGACTCTTCGTATTCTCTATCACAGTCGAGCTTTATTCTCTCTGTTGTAGTTATATACTTTGACACTTTTCAATCTGCCAATTGTCTCTATGATGAGTCTTCATTCCACTGGCAGTTACCTTGAGACTCTTCAGCTCCTTTGGCGAGCACCTTGATATTCTTTGAATTCTCTGGCAGATGCAATCAGTCATTTTCTACAGTTACAATCAGTTCGTCTCAGCAGTTATATCCAGTCAATTATGGCTTCTTTGGCTTCTAAGCCCCTTCCTTCATGTGATATCTAGTAGTGACCAAACACCTATTCAAAAGGTGCTTCCCGAGCTCTGTTTAGTGAGATCTAGCTCCTTTTTCATGATATGACCTTGGGATATTTACTTCACGTGACCACGCAATTGCGGGCGTGTCCAAAGGTGTTTTAGAATAAATTTCTTTTCACCCCACAATTTACCACGAGCCTCTATGTGTCCTTTCTCCAAAACCATGGTGTTTGAACATGAGCCAACCCTGAATGTTCCAACTCCCAATATTTGAAATACTCTGTGTCAGATCAACAGTCCACGATCCTTTGTGATCCAATGACCCAAATCTCATCGAGACATCATGCTTCGCGAAGTTGTGYTGTGAGTTGCCTCAATTCTCACAACTCGTGAAACTCRGAGGTGGAGCTTAGCAACACTAGCTCATTCCCTTCTCTTCCRCTAATGTGACCACTGGCTRTGATCATAGCCCTATTTGAAAAGGCATTTCRCAATTTTGTCAATCTCCATTGTAGATTCTAGAGTCGTGCTATCTCCTCCCTTAACCTTCATCAATGTGACCACCAACTGTGACCAAGGGCCATGCAAGAGGGGTGCGTCACRATTTCACATATTGTGAACTCCTGCTATGAGTTGCCTCGAAACTCCCATCTCRGGAAACTMTGAAATGCTTCATATCAGATCAACRATAGAGATCTCTCAGTGATATGATGACCCAAATGATTTTGYGACTTCACATATCGTGAGTTCCTACAACTCTCACCTTTGACTTCTCCAACTCGTGAGTCAGTGAAATGATGATATCTTGCCATGTGTCCTCTGGATCCAATGACCTAGATCATTTTGCGACTTTGTATTTCGCAGAGTTGGAGGCTGGATCTTGGACATTATCCTCTTCACAATTATACTAGATCCAACCATTTCTAGTCCTTCACGCTCTGATTGGACGACTGAGGTCTAATCTCTTCCTCTACACGCTCCTCCTGTCTAGACTCTGATCTGATGACCATCGGGTATTTAGGATTGGTGATCCAATGACCACTGTCACTCCTCCTCTTAAGCTTACGCATCCTCCTAAATTGGAATAATTTCTAAGTGTCAAAAGTTTTGCGAGTCTTGATGAATTTCAGTTTGCAAGTCTTGATGACTTTGGGTCTCCTCTGCATTTCTGAGAACGTTATCTCTCCTAATATTTGGTAATAGAATTAATCTCGGCCCTGACGCACACTTTCACTCTGCATGTAACTCTGCACTATTTCTCCTGAGCTTCTCGAGCTTTCTCTTCTGTGTCTTCGTTGTTGTTCTTGCTATGCACACTCTAACTGTAGACCTGCCAACATTGTTGATGTTCTTTCCATCAATGACAAGCACACTCTGCTTGTAAACATGGCAACAGTTGGGACTATCGTCATGGGAGTTTCTTGTGGTGTTTTGTCTCCCCATTCTTGTTCTCCCTACATGGGGACATTGTCCTTCTTCCCTGACTTCCCATTCTTATTCACTGCGCTATACTTTTTCTGTTTCATTGGCTTAGTAACTGGCTTCTTCTTTGGAGGTAGATTCTTTGTTGATGCACTTCCTCCTGTTTCTTTAGTTCCTTGCGTCATTGTTCATATGTTTCTTGTAGATGTCTGTGATGGGCCTACTTTCGTTTCCTTGTCCTTGGGTAGCTCTTTGTTTATAACTGGGACTTTCTAGTCATCCTCCCAGTCCTTGATCGGCCAATATACATCTTTTGTGTTGATGCAGTATCGAAGTTGCAACCACTCTTTATTTGGGTCCCTGTATGCCTGGATCCACATATTATGTCTCGTGGCCTTGAACTTGGATATCCATTGATATTGCATGATCAACTCTAGAGTTATCCTCCAACTACTAGCTATCTTCTCCTTCATTTCACTCAGGTACATTGCAAAGGTGCTAACATTCCCACTTATTTGTTTAGGGTCTCAAGTGCTTCCTAAGGAAGTATATTGCTCTACACTAAATTTTCCCACTTTGTCACAGAAGTGTGAATAAGTAGGCTGCCCCCACCCTATCAATGTTATTATCACTATAAACAACGAGTAATGGAATTTGGTCCCCAAGTCATGTGCATCTTTGTAGTCGTCTAGGGACAAATTCAACAAGTAAGGAGCCCAGATTAACATCGTGACTTTTGCACACTGCGTTGTTGCTACTATGAGTCATACTGGGACCTCCTCCATTCGACATCTCTGAAGGAGTTTGCATGCCATTAATTTGGTTACCATCCTGGTGGCTGGGTGACTGATCCTATTGATGGTTATTCCTCACGACCCTCTTTTTTTCCCATAGGTATTTTTCATTTCCTCTGCGAGATCCTTATATTTTGTCTTATCATCCATGTACTACATGGGATTCTCACCATTTGATGGAAGTCCTATGATAAATGCAATTAACTCCACATTGATGGAAAGCGACCTATCCATCCAAACAAATTCCCCGTGGAGAACTGTGAGTGAATACCGAGCAAAATGGTGAATATCGAGCAAATTGATTATCCCTATGTTGAACAGTCCTTCTATCCATTTCTTTCCCTACAAAACTGGATCTCCTAGTGGCCCTGTGCCCARGATTTCCATGTAAACCTATTTCATGAATTCTAGGAATTTTCTAGTGTCAGACACATGATGGTATGCATATCTTAGTTTGTTGACGCAACCCAACAATCCTGCAATGGCCTGCACCCCCTATGGAATGCACAGTAATACTACACCCCCTATGGAATGCACAATAATACTATGGATACTTTGGGATGCTTGCACGGGGATATTTTAATTGGATGTTTCCCTTTTCTCTTTGCTAGCATGCTGGATGGCCCAACCTCTTCTTCCCCTTCTTCCGTGCCATATCACAGATACCTTGTTATATCCTAAATTTGTACCTCTTCTTACTCCATATACCATACCATTGGTTGTGACCTTGGCTCCTCGAATAATGTTCTCTCACTATCGGTGCCATTAGTTTGGTAGGATACCTTGACCCCGAGTTGTTGCCTTGGGGTTTTTGACATAGAAGGGTTTTGTTCCCCCACACTGCTCTGTGGATCAATATCCATCCTTCTTACTTTCATAGGAGCTTGCTTCTCCTCATCCACCATTGTGGTTCTCACTAGTTCCTCCTATGGTGAAGGAATGGCATCGACATCGACCACTCCCTCCGACTATCGATGAACCTGTTCTTCCCATGCAGGTTCCTACCGTGACTTGGTGTTTCTTCATGTTTTTCTTACCACTTGGCTTGGTGTTAAAACTTTTAGTGGTGCCATCCTGCATAAATCTTCCCACTGCTACTAAAATCCGCCTGTGAAGTTGTTCATAATCACCCGTTCGCTGCTCATCATTGTGCTCCTTAGCTCTCTGTATGCTCAAATTCACAATGGGGGTTGGGTTGCATGATTTTCAGTTATATAAGGGCTCTCATAAATTCTATAAATATTCTCAGAGACACTTCCTTTATTACCATAACTATTCTAAATTTTCTTTGGCATGCTTCCTTAAATTTCATAAATTCTCGATTCACACCTTATTTTTTCGATGATTATTTTTTTTCTTTTACGACCGTTGTCCCCTTTTCCAGCGCGTTGCATATTTATTTTGTGATTCTTCCTTGGTGCATTGTATTTTCATTCTATCACTATTCTATGGTGCGCATTAAATTGACTTCTTGTTGTGCTAGTTTCTCTGTACTATGTGCTAATGTTTTTTTCTAGTTTTCTACCATTCAACCAACTTCCTCCTCTTTTTTTATTTTTCTTCTTTTTCTACTTTTTATGTCTTTTTGTACTTTTTATTTCCTAACTTATACTATAGTACACTATACAAAAGGATTCCTCACTATCTTGAAACTATTGAGAGTTAGTAGGTCGACTATCCCTATAAAATTTCAGTCGACTACCATTCACCAAACCCTACATTTCTTTTCCTGTCAAGTCCTTTAGCTGCACAGATCCTCCTTATGTAACATACTTCACTTCATATGGTCCTAGCCAATGCATTCTAAACTTACCTGGATGTTACAAATATTTGTTGTCATAGAGGATAACTAGATATCCCTCCTTAAAGTTATTCTTCTTTACGTGTCTGTCATGCTAGGATTTGTCCCTTGCTTTCTTCACCTCTTGGTGGAATCCTGCTAGAATTATATGTTCTTCAAAGACCACACTAGGTTGCGTTGTCCTTTTTCTGTGTCGTTGGCTTAGGACCTGGCTTCTTCTTCAGAGGTAGATTCTTTGCTGATGCACTTCCTCTTGTTTCTTTAGTGCCTTGCATCATTGTTYGTATGTCTTCTACAGATGTCTGTGATGGGCCTRCTTCAGTTTCCTTGTTCTTGGGTATCTCTTTGTTTATAACTGGGACTTTCCAGTCATCCTCSCAATCCTTGATYGACCAGTCTACTTATTTTGTGTTGATGCAATATCGAAGTTGCAACCACTCTTTATTTGGCTCCATGCATGCCTGGATCCACATATTGTGTCTCTTGGCCTTGAACTTGGTTGTCCCTTGATATTGCGTGATCACCTTTAGAGTTATCTTCCAATTACTAGCTATCTTCTCCTTCATTTCACTCAGGTACATTGCGAGGGTGATAACATTCCCACTTCTCTATTTAGGGTATGAAGTGATTCCTAAGGACGTATACCGCTCTGCACTAAATTTTCCCACTTTGTCACAGAAGTGTGAATAGGTAGGCTCCCCCCATCCTATCARTTCTATTATCACTATAAACCACGAGTAGTGGAATTTGGTCCCCAAGTCCTATGCATCTTTGTAGTCATCTAGGAACATATTCAACAAGTAAGGAACCTAGATTAACATGGTGCCTTTTACACACTACACTTCTAATACTATGGCTTCTACTGGGACCTCCTCTGTGTGACATCTCTAAAGGAGCTTGCATGCGATTAATTTGGTTACCATCCTGCTGGCTGGGTGACTGATCCTCTTGATGATTATTCCTTGCAACCATATTTTTTTCCCATAGGTATTTTTCATTTTCTCCGTGAGAGCCTTCTCCTTTGTATTACAATCCATGTACTATGAAGGATTCTCTCCATTAGATGGAATTCCTACGATAAATGAAATTACTCCACATCGATGGACGTCGACCTATCCATCCACAAAAATACCCCATTGAGAACTCTGAGTGACTTCTTAATGCAATTGCTGACATATTTCCCCCTTCCAAAGTGGGGAATATCAAGAAAATTGATTATCCCTGTATTGAGAAGTCCCACTATCCATTTATTTGGCTACGACATTGGATCTCCTAGTGGCCCTATGCCCAGGCTTTCCATGTAAACCTATTGCACGAATTCTACGAATTTTCGAGTGTCAGAAACGTCATGGTATGCATATCTTAGTTTTTCTATGCAACCCAACAATCCTGTAATGTACTACACTCCCTCAGGAATGCATGGTAATACTATGGATACTTTGGGATGCTTTCACGGGGATCTTTGAATGGGATGTTTCCCTTTCCTCTTTGCTAGTGTGCTGGATGGCCCAGTCTCTTCTTCCCTCTTTTCTGTGCCATAGTACAACTAACTTGTTATATCCTTAATTTGTACCTCTTCTTACTGCATAGGACCTACCATTGGTTGTGACCCTAGCTCCTCGAATAATGTTCTCTCAATATTGATGCCATTATTTTGGTGGGGTACTTGGACCCTGAGTTGTTTCCTTGGGGTTTCTGACATAGAAGGGTTTTGTTCCCCCACACTGCTCTGTGGATCAATATTCATCCTTCTTACTTTCATAAGAGCTTTCTCCTCCTTGTACACCATTGTGATGCTCATTGGTTCCTCCTATGGTGAAGGAATGGCATCGACATTGACCACTCCCTCCAGCTATCTATGAACTTGTTCTTCCCATGCAGGTTCCTTCTGTGACCTCATCTTGCTTCAGGTTTTTCTTACTGCTTGGATCGGTGGTACAACTTTTGGTGGTGCCATCCTGCATAAATATTCTCATTCCTACTAAAATACACCTATGAGGGTCTTCGAAATCACATGTTCGTCGCTCGTCATTGTGCTCCTTAGATTTGTGTATGCTCAATTTCACAATGGGGGCTGGATGGCACGATTTTCAGTTATATAAGGGCTCTCATAAATTCTGTAAATCATCTCAGAGACACTTCCTTTATTACCATAACTACTCTAAATATTATTTGGCATGCTTCCTTAAATTTCATAAATTCTCATTCCGCGCCTTATTTTTCGATGATCGACTTTTTGCTTTTCTGACTGTTGTCCCCTTTTCCGTTGTGCTGCATATTTCTGCTGAGATTCTTCCTTGGTGCACTGTGTTTTCATTCTTTCACTATTCTCTGGCGCACATTAAATTCAATTCTTTTTGTGATAGTTTCTCTATCTATTGTGTGCTAATTGTTTTTTCCAGTTTTCTACCATTCAACCAACTTCCTCCTTTTTTTGTATTTTTCTTCTTTTTCTAATTTTTATATCTTTTTGTACTTTTTATTTCCTAACTTCTACTATAGTACACTATACAAAAGGATTACTCACTTCCTTTAAACTACTTAGAGTTAGTAGTTTGACTGTACCTATACAATTTCAGTTGACTACCATTCATCAGACCCTACATTTCTTTTCCTGTCAAGTCCTTTAGCTGCACATATCCTCCATCTGTGACATACTACACTTCATATCGCCCTAGAAAATGCATTCTGAACTTACCTGGATGTTGCAAATAATTTTTTTCATAGAGGAGAACAAGATCTCCCTCCTTAAATATATTCTTTTTTATGTGTCTGTCATGCTAGGATTTGTCCCTTACTTTTTGCACCTGTTGGTGGGATCCTGCTAGAATTATATCTTCTTCAAAGACCAAACTAGGCTCCACAAGTTCAATCCATGAGGTGGACTAGACCACACTAGGCTTCATAGCCTGTGACCTAACCCTAAAAAACCACTCTCTATATTATTAATCATCTTGCTCACTTATTGACCAACTCGCTAGCTCATTCAGACCAACCTCTACTAGACCTCCTAGGCATTTATTTATACTACTCTATTGGCTCATGGCCATTACATTCATATCAAAAACCCTAACCCTAACATGCCTAGGTTTGTCTTCATGTGTGTCGTGCTGCTTTTCCTTGGTCTTTGGCATGCTTCTTTTACTCCATCTTCGACTTGCTACTTTTCCTCCATATATGGTGTACACTCCAAAATTGGCTTTTCTCCCCAAAATAGGTCCACGCCAATAGTAACCCAAGCTTTTGCAAAGGGTTTTGAAGGAAACATTACTTTTGTAGGTGACTTGGTGATCACAGTATTTGAGAACTTAGTGGCCCATGTTGTTGGATTACTTGAAATAGGAGAACAATGGTTCAAGAATAAGCAAATTGAGAAGGGGTATGGGCGTGATTTTTATGTACATCTAAGCAAAATGATAATTGGGAGAAAGGAGTGTCGATGGCATGGATAAAATAAGAGTGGTGAAACATAATTTTTGTTATGCATAAGTACATTACATGTGAAGGTAGCTATGGGGTCACATTATTATATTATATCCTCTTGTTACATTTTGAAGCATATGACATGGTCAATTTTCCTTTTTATATGTGGAATATTCTTAGTAAAATGGCTAAGCATATTTAGAAGAACCATAGAAATATAGGCCACAGTATGAATCATCATAGGTTGACTAAAATTATCATTATGGAAGAGCTTAAGAAGAGAAATTATACATGGGATGAATTCTTGAATCATAATAGGTTTCATGAAGACATTATTTTTAATAATGAATTAAATAGAAGTGAATACCTCATCTCTTCTAAAGATGATAACTTCACTATTTAGACAAGAAACCATAATAGGAAATATTCAAGGAAATATCAGGCGTAGAGAACCAAAACTTCCTTTCCTATTACTCAGTGATTCCCCATAATTATGGCTAAAAATTAACCTATGGAGATAGAGCACAACCATGACAAGAAACAGGAATGGGTGGCTATTTTCAGCACGAGGCCTAAGAGATTGAGGACTTGGTTTTCTAAGCTATATTATCCTACACATATTTAACCGAAACCTATTAAACCAACATTTGATTATTGTGACTATGAAACATATTTTATTGATCCAGTCAAGTTGAAAGTATCTTCTAATCCTATAGACCAATCAACCTCTTTGAATATGAAAAGAAAAGATAAGAATATTAAGAAATTAAAAGAATATCTTAAGGAATTTAAAGTTTTATATCTCTATGTCAAGAGTGAACATGAGGCATTAAAGAATCATAGTGTTAAGTTACATGAGGAGAATGAAAAAATGCCATCTGAGAATAGAAAATTACTCAAGCTAGCCAAACAGTGGTATAAGAAAACTCAATTGATGGAAGTACATAATAGAATTATGAAACACAAGATTAAGAAACAATATAATAAGAAATGGTCTTCTACGCCTTCTAATCTAAATATACTGATAGATGTTGCAACATATTCTTGAGACAGTTGAATTTGATAAGTTTTGTTCAATTTTGGGAGCCATATTGAAGTAGTCATGAGCTACCTAAAAATATATCAGGTATGGAGGAGATATTGGGCCTTCATTTTGATGCGTTTTTCACTATTGGGAATGTCCTTTTTAACCCTTTTACACCCTCATTCCACCTTCTTACTATTCCTTTTACCATATTTACTCATTGTCTAAGAAAATAATTACAACAAGATCACAAGGTATTAAGTTGTTAATTCTTCATGATTTTACTTATTTTTGATAAATTAATAGAGTTAGAATTGTTTTTTCTAACGATTGTTGTAACAATTACATATCATGTAACCCTAGTATAGATATGGTATCCAGATCATCGATTGGCATACTAACATTTCTCCAAGAGAAAATCCACCATATGGGTTTTGTTTCTAGATACCATGAGATGGTTTTGTGTTGATCAGATCGACTCTAGGACAAATGAAGGTAGTGTTATCTCTTGGTGAAACTTACATTCAATTGTATTCCTAAATGAGGCATCCAAAAAATGTCGAGTTCATTTCCAGGAGCAAGAGGACATTTTTCATACATTTCATTTCATAAAAATATTATGTAATAAAGATAAACATTCTATCCTTCACCAGTGACAAGCTAAACTTGTACCAAGACATTTATTTTACATTTTGTATTTTCCATTAATTGGTTGTATCAGTTCTATCGACCCGTGGAACATGGGAATCGATTGTGGTTTATAAACCTCCCTCACGTGCTTTAAATATGTAATATGTATACAAAGTAGGGAGTCGATATTTTTATCCGGAGAGGATCAAAATTATGAACATGAAAATTGTAAACCTGTGAACCTAATTTCTATAATACAAAGGTGATGATATTTTGAATATTTTGTGTGACTATCTCGTAGTACTATAAATCTTATTGCAGTGCAAGTCAATTGTGAAGGGTCCCCTCACCTGGTATGCTTTTCAAGATATATATTTCTTTTAGTTAGTTAGTTAGTTAAGTATAGATTTATTTTACGATTTATTCTTTGATTTCCTATACATGATTTATGATTCAGTATTTTAATTCTTATTGCTTAATAATTTTTTGAGTATCATTTGCAACTTTTTATTACTTGTCTTTTATATTGTTTCATTGAAAAGTGTATTTATCATCTTACGAAATCAATTAATCACTGAAGGTTGAAGAACATATTTTCTTCATAATTTATCTCATGAACATTTGATGTCTTCAAATTTGATAAAAAACTGTGATCTGTACTTGGAATAGAATTCTATTAAACATTTATCCAATGATCAAATATATCTCTGTAGTGTTATTAGTTTTTTCTTTCATTGGTTTTTATTATGAGTGTGTTTCTAAATAATTAATTCATAGAGTTCTTTCCTTAGTGTAGAATTCATTAATGCACTAATTTTCCACATATAGTGTTGGCATTTCATGATCCTACATTCCTGGATTGAAAGTAAAGTGTAACACAATTTGAACAAATAAATTGTCTAAAAGTGATGTCCTCCAAGAATCCCAACAACCTCCATAACAATTGAAACAATCTCCATCAACCATGTAGGTCGCATACTCAACATCCTCTAAAATACCAAGGCTCAATCCAAGTCATATCCATGCAAAGTACATCATCCAAATAGGGGATCAAGTGACTCGATGTAGCCATGAATCTGGAGGCATGCACATAAGTCTAATGCAACATAAAAAGTGAGTCATGTCAAATGTAAATTCCATACGGTAGATCACATTAATCATAATATTAAAAACTCACAATAACTCATAGAATTCATACAATTTGTCAAATTTAGGTTTGGGAGGGTCATCATTAGCCCCTATCACATGTGCCAATACCAAACAAGAGAAGTATTTCCCAAGAAACCCATCAAGGAGAACATGTAATAATACATGTTATGGTTTGGGGGTTAACTTATTGAGTGGTATTGCATATTCTTGTGAGGTTATGTAATATATTTATCCACCTTATCACCTTTTGAAGGGGGGGAACTTATGCATTAAGTTCCCCCTTTTTTGGCATTATGTCTTTCCAATCCATTTTTTTCCTTTTTTCTATATTCATTTAAGATTTTCTAGATTTTGACATTTGTTTTACTTCATTTAGTCCCTTTTTAGATATTAATTTATTGCATATGAATTGGGGTGTATTGATGTGTCCTAAATCCATTTAACTCAACAACATGAACCAAACCCATCACTGAGGCCCAATTACACTCTGCAACGTTTAATGGTGGAATGGTTCTCCAGATCCTGCGATCCGACTGAAATAATCGATGGGATTTATGTTTTCTTATGAAGGTTTTCTCCTTTGGTTCAGACGTTCTCTTTTTTTGTATTTTCTCTTAAGTAAGACTGATATAAGATAAAATCAGTATAAAACAACTAGGTGACAAAGTAGGAACAAACTAAACTACAGGAGAAGAGGCTGAGATTGGGATAACCCTCTACTCTAGCGTGCATGCAATGATCGTCTACCACATGCCTAGTACTAATACGTTAACCGTGTGAGTATTCCAATTACTCACTGAGATAAAAAATTTCAAAAGAAAACATGCATGTGATAAACGATGGTAAGTAAAATAATTCACTCAACTCTAATCATCAATCACATAAAAATGAAAAGATTCATTTTCATCATTAAAGAAAGAAATGTAAAACATTGCATAAGATAACTTATCAATACATTTAATAGCTCTTACTTGTTACTGCATCCATTCATGAGACGATATAGGAAATAGTTCTTCTCCAAATCCAATCATACACACATTTGATGAAAACTTAAACTTGTCTCTGGTCCAAGAGGACTTCTTAATTAAAGGTAGCTCCAAAATAATTCTTAACAAAACCAAAAATGAGAGTTTCTTGCAACAACCATAGACCCTTGAGTAATTGGTTGATTCTCTTATTTATAAAATAAAATTAACTAAAAATAATGGCTAAAGTGCAGACAAGTAAAACAAAATTCACCATGTGGCATTTTCTACGATCAGTTTGTCGAAGAGTCATCTCAAGATATCACTTAAAAGGGTGAATCTTCTCATACTCTGCCCACTTGATGAAAAAATCCTCACAGGTGTTAGCGTATGGAAATTTATGATGTTCTATTAGGGCCACCTAAATCTCTCCTATCTCTACCGCATGTGCCCGATACTTGACTAGACTGGAACTTAACTGTTGCAGCATAGCCCAAGATTTGATTGGGTTCTCCATGAACTATCACACCTGACCTGGCGCCATATCTGTCACCTTAGCTATTTCCTTGACCCATAATGAGTCTTGCTCAGTGTACAATTTGACTATGTCATGCAAGTCAACAAAGTCATAAGGTGTGCCAAACTCAGGGAGTCCAATGTCGTTCATCACCTGATTGATTTTGACCCAGTTTTTCTCACACCTGACAAATTTCTCTTGGATTTCTCAGTGAGGTTCCCGATTAAGTTTTTCCCAATACTTGGCTGATTTCCTTATGCAATCAAGACTTCTTTCCTTCAACATCCGAATGTCGTGTTCTTTTGTGTCTCGGTCCTATTGGACTACGCCAATGTAGTTGACTCTCTCTATGGCTTGTTGTGCTTTATCGTACCACCACTCCATGTCTTTGCATGTCGTAAGTGCCATGAGGGTGTCTTCCTGGAGCTCAGATATCCTTGCAATGAATAGGTGTCTCTCATCTGTGAACTTGTTGTAGGCCTCCTGAAACACGCTCCTTAGAAACATCGTGGCCTGTGTGGTGTCCAAATAGTACTTCGCCAAGTGTCGTAAATGTTCTATTTCCTTCAGGGCAGTGGCCAACTCCTCCTCATCTCTTTTAGCTCTATCCAGGGTGGAATATGTGATTTCCCTCCCTGCACCGATGAGTTCGGATGTCTTAGCATGTTCTGTATTGATTAGGTGTTCCTCTGTAGTGATGAGGATGAAACACTCTAAACTGATCCTTCTCTTCTTGGTGTTCCTATGGATGATATCCTTCCTTTTCTGATCGTAAGCTATGTCATGTATGTTGGCTACTTCATCCATGGGTTAGAGAACCGACTGATCCCCCCATGTGAGCATGTTTCCCAGACTCCTGACGATGTATACTTGTTCAAGATTGGTATCTTGAACTTCCTCGTTGTGCTCTGAAGGCTCGACTTTTGTCTATTGTTCATCGAGGGTTTGATTACTGATTGAAATAGAGGTGTCAGGCATAGACTTGATACTTACTTGTTCATCAACCATTGAGACATCAATTTACTGCTATGGGGTTCCTTCCTTTGGCTCGTCCGACCTTGGCTTGCCCTTCAGACTGTCTGCTTGGGTCTCTGTTGCATTGGGCAGCTGATTGTCTAAGACACTTTCAATTTCTGGTTCATGATGTAGATGCCCCTGAGTTTGAGTGTTGAGAACAGGGGAAGATGTCTTCTCTGGTCCCTTTTCTTCTTTGATATGTACAACGGTCGCACATGATACTTCTGGGCTCTCATCATTGTCATATATCTTTATCATATCACTTAAGGGGTTTGACGTAGTAGTCATCCCCGATGATTCAACAGTCCCTGGCTGAGATGAAACACCGATCGACGATCCAACCAGTGGCGTTGTGAATTCAGGGTCATCTAACCCACTAATTTCATCAATATCTATGAGTTCCGGGCCGCTTGGGCACATCTGGCTTCTATCTGCAATGTCTTCAGGGAGCCTAGCCATGTTTAGGATGTTCGGGTCATTTTACATCTGATTCATTATCCATTGTGCATGTTCAAACATGAGTAACCCCCTCTCCCACATGTCATGAGCTTCGGGGGATTTTTTATCTTGTAACAGGTTTACTGAGGGGGTTTTTCCTACTTTGGCTGCTAGAATTTCTTCTCTATCTCTGAGGGCCTCTTGACCTGATTGTTCTAGGATAGTCATTTGTTCATCTAGGCTCATGGATCTGAGCCTAGTCATTTTGGGGTCGATCATCCTTTCCACAACTTCATCCCAATCCTGAGAATTTTCCATGAAGACCTTGTCTTCAAATTTGTTGTGGGCGTATGGCCAGCAGGATGACACTTGAGATGCATGTTTCAGGACTAGACATTTTGGGTATTGTTTGAAAAAATGACCGGTTTGGAATCATAACTCTAATTGATTCAATCCTTCATGCTTAGCTTGGGAAGTTTATTTACCATATAGAAACCTATATGGAATCCATAAGGTATAAATGCCCACTTCTTATCTTTCACCAGTGTAGCGTTGTAACCTTGCAGGATGGTCTGGTAGCAGATTTCCCCTATTACTAGTCAATCGGGGACATGCATAGGCAAAAGGTGTGGTGCTTCGGTGCCCCCAAAAACCATGATGTAGGTATCACGCTTGTCCAAATACCAGTGACCAATCTTTTCTATCATCTTTTTGGCCGCAACTGACAATCTTAGACACTCTTTCTTGAAAAGAATCAAATGGATGCGTGTGATGAATTCATCACAGACGAGGGAGTAGGATTTTTTGTACCTATTCTCACATAAAATACTGAAGTAAACGTGGACCAGGAGTTCTGAGGCATGGAAACTCAAGTTCATGTGGACAAAGACATTTCTTGAGCACATGATGTCCAACAAATATAAAGCCATGTAGAAGGATGGAGTCTCTCCTTATTTTGGCGCCGGAGCCTATTGTATGCAGATGCTCAACTACTTTGAAATGATGGCTTCTGATTTGAAATCTCTCCCAAAATTCCCCACTGTGTAAACTAGAGGAATCCATGCCTACGAAAACCTAGAACATTCCTTCTCCCCATACAACTAGCAGACGAGGGCCATTAAATAGATATATGGCTCACTTAAGTTGGTGGTATGGTACCAGCCAGAGGTCCGATTGGTGTATTTTTTATTCTCTCTCCACCATGAATCCATCAACCGACCAGTGTCTTGGTTCTCGTATAAGTTTACAACAAAATTGGTGTTTAGTTGCTCCTCCGAGTCTCTAAGCTTGTAATAAATCTACACCTCTACTAGAAGGAAAAATCCGACACACTCTCCATTGATGTCGTTAATCAGGCATTTTTGTGCATTTGTGTGGTCGATGAGACACTTTAGGAGTTCTATGCAGGGGGACACTAGAGTTCTACTTGCCATAATGTGCAAGTACGATCTTCAAATTTTCACAAAAACTTTATCATCGAGCTTCGTTATATCGGGGTTTTTGTGTGGGATATATTCTGGGAATTCTTCCCAGCTGATCTTCTTGAAGAGTTCTCCCCAGTGCGGGAGTGCTTCCTTTCCCCCTGTGTTTTCCTATGTGTCTCCAAAGGCTGGAGGTTGAGTGAAAACCTTCTTGGTAGATTTCCTGATGACTGGTTCCTGCCTTGGAGAAAATTATAAATGTTTTGTTGGCCCTAGAGATGAGCCTTCTACTACCTCTGGTTCTTTCATCTTGGGCGCCCTCAATGACCACCTGTTGGTTGTTTTTCTTGGAGGCATCGTTCCTACAATTGAAACAATTCTTTAGGTCCGATGCACAGAGTGACATTGGATAAAAATGTATATATGAAGTGAAAACACAGAAAATATAGACTGGTACATACCTGTAACACTTGATAAACTTTGTAGTTTGATACTCATGGGGGTCTCAGAAGATTTTGAATTTATCTTCTCGTTCCTCTGGATGCTCTGAAATGCCTTTGCATGCAGAATGGTCTCGTTTACAATGGTCCAAGATAATTTAAATGGGGAAGAACTTACCGGTCATATCAACTAATTAATTCGGGTGATGTGTGAAATTCAAATAAATCTACCGCCGAATCTATGCAATTTAATTCATTGTGACTTGATGGCGGAGGTGCGGAGGGTGATGTGTTCTATCAGTAAATTCAAACAGTCCTTTTTATTTGCGCACAAATTAGCAACTAATGCGATATTTGTAATTAATTAGTCCCTTTAATGCTCCGGATCTAAACGTATCTAGCTCTAAAATGTCCCATCGTGTTGCTTTCCTAGTGGGTGGAACGAGGATTGACAATGTATTGTGAATGTTTCTGTTGATATTCTTTTTGAGAAAAATGCCCAATGCCAATTGACTTCATCATACGGTACTGATGTGGAAAAACTAGCTTGGGACACGTGGTAATAAAGACCGACAAATTAACTCACGAGTATGAGTCAGAGTTGGGACTTTCTTCTAGTTGTGCATTCCTAAACTAAGCCCAGGGTTGCCGATGCCGAAACGGTATCGGGGATCGACGATCGGGGATAAACCTATTGCGTATTTACCTTTTGGTTAGCGTGTCTGAAAAACTGTCGATGTTGAAACGCTCTAGGAATCGATGATCGGGGAAAACTCCTTAACGTGGTCGCAATGTTTGTTGTGATTCAGTTTTCTCTGATTCTGACAATTGTGTCAGTTATCGACCATTGGTGATATTGTTTCCTTTCCTTCTAAACATTATTCCCTGTGTGTGATTCTTTTCGTGAAATAAAACTTCCTTTTGTCGATGCTAGTGAATATCAACGCTCGACAACTGCGGTTTTTTGAGTGATTTTCTTTCATATTTTAATTCCTTCTGATTCCGAATTTGGGCGCATCAGGTGAAATGTTCTAGTTGTTTTATTCATTATTGAAAATTTAATCCTTTTAAGTTATGGGTTTTCATAGATTCAAGAAAAATTTGAAATACTTAATGAGAGTCAAGATGATAAGCAAAGGCAACATTTTTCACAATGAAGTCGAATTAGACAGTGCAAGATATCAAGTGGTACCCAAAAAGTAAAATTTGACATAGGATTTTTAGAGTGTGTTGAGTGCTCAACAAATGGTGACTTAYTGGGAGAAAKAATAATCTTTGTTCCTTCCTCGGGCTCTGCTGATGCAAAAGACTGATTAGGAACTTAACTGTTTTTCGCCAGAGTCGGGAATTTCTTATTTTACCTTTGCATTTGGAATTTCCCCGGTTGATGCTTTTGGGTCTGCCTGTGGGGTTTTCAAACTTTATTCCTCCTTCGTTTCCTGTAACCCTGACTCACGCCCTCTTTGACAAAAATCTATTAAAGAATTCACTGGCGCGAAGCCTTTAGTTACCTTTACTCACTTGCTACGATGTTGCTCCACTGCCAACGAGCGTCCATAGCCCCGACAGAGTCACCCTGACATCACATACCTTGCTTCTCTATTAGTGAACATCCATAGCCCTGGCGGAGTTATCTCCATACCCTCTCCTACTATTCACTCATCTGATATAGTTCATTTTATTTCGGAAGAATGCCCTGAGCGAGTGGGAGAGGAGGACGTCTCTTATTTTGCAACATGATATGGTCTAGGAAAATTCTTTGCTAGGTATGTCTTAGAGGTGCACGTAGTCCTTTCCAACTTTCCTTCTTTCCCTTAAAGTTTTACCAGACCACCATGCATAAACTTCTGCATTTCTCCAAAGTTGTTCATCTGCACAGGTTAGATAAAGAGCCCCTCGAAACAAATGTAGTTTCCTCATCGTTCTTGTGTTTTTATGTGAGCGACGAGTTAGGAAGATATTTCTCTATGTCACACGATTTGAGGTCGAACATTGTCTCACTAAACAAAATATTTCAAAATCTCGGAAGCATGATTGCAAAGTCAAAACAAAAAGGTATAAATGCAAAAGATAAATTGAAGAATCAAAAGTAAGAAAAAACAATTTTTATTCTTATTTTTATTTTTTATTTTTAATGAAAATATTGTTTAAGGGATTGGCCATTTACTAGGAGAGCGTCAGCTTCTCCCCTTGGATTCTGTAGTGGATACATGCCTAACACAATCTTCTCAGCCATCTAAAAAGGTCTGATCCATAGATTCTAAAACTTAGAATGTTTTCCTTTAGGCTCATTTGCTTTGTTCGACTTCAGAACTAGGTCTCCTACTTCAAAATTCTTCTCTTTAGCCTTATGCTTATCAAACCATCTTTTAACTGTCTGCTGGTGGGATATGAATTTTGAATTAG
>SNQJ01S0007423.1:185471-197144 GCA_010110895.2 Picea sitchensis | reverse complement strand
AGTAATTTTTTTTTTTGTTGTTTGTATTTTTTTTTTATATACAATATCTATAAATAATTAATATATTATGTATAATATACAAATAGATTAATTATATAAAATAGAATTACTATAATTGTATTTTATATAATTAATATATTTATATATTATATAATATGTTAATTATATAATATATAATTAAAAATGTTATAGCTCTATTACTAGTTATATTATAGCTCTATTACACTACAAACTCCTAATATAGTTGTTAGGATATTAGACACTTAGGAGTTAGTTAAGATATACTTGGTCTAATATGTCGTTAGGTAAAAGTGTGTTTCTTAGTGTGTTTCTTTAGTATGCATTAGTATGCATTTTTAGTTAGGAAATCCGACGGTCACGATATGTTCCCGACATAGACTGATCTGACGGTTCATACGCTCATTGATCTTAACGGCCATTGATCTGTGGCTTAACACCCAATTGGTCCATGATATCTATTTAAAGAGCATGGAGGGTTATTTGCCGATGATCGATTGTGAGAAAATCTCTTGTAAAATCTCTCTGTAACCTTTTTCTTTTGCATTAATAAACTGCTCTAAGTGGCCGCGTTGGCTGAGGCGATGGATGTTTCCCCGTAGGGGTTTTACCACATGAAAACATCGGTGTGTTGATATTTGATCTGTTTATGTGAGTGGTTAATGAAGGTGTTCTTCCTTTGTTGGAATACCTATGTTGTCGAACATGGTATCCGAGCCTGTTTGAAGACCCGCTCCTGTTGTAGATCGAGATCGTGAAACCGAGTTTCCTCATATCCATTTTCTGTCATTTCTGTACATTTTTGGGCTGAGAGGATTGCTCCATTGCGTCCAGAGCACTTGTTTCATTCATGAGAACTTTTATTTTCACTCGAAAAGGTTTCCATATGCCCAAGATATGACCATTACAGTCAGATCCGTAGGTATAAAGCTTGAATACACATTTTTAAATTTTTTTGCAGAGTAGTATTTTGGTTTTGTATTATTTATTTTCGGGTTCCTACTCTTTTATATCTATGTATTCTCTTTTCCCCATGCCTTGTGCGATCTCGAAAAATAAAAAAACAGATAGGAAAAGGTGCATCTTCCGGTTAAGCTAACTGAGATCTAACCCTTGTTGTCATCGAGAAAAACACTTTTTTTCTTGTGTGAAAAGAGTTTTTTTTAGCACTCTCTCCAAGGCCGTCTTCAACAACAACAACAATAACACCCCCAATCCTCCTTTTGAACATTACAATATGTTTTTCTAGACCATTTGGTTTAAGTAGCTTTCATATTTTATTTTAGAGCTATTTATTTTGCATGCAGTCTTTCTGTTATAAAGTAACTTCATTGTAAAAGTGATCCCCACTTCTCTTTATAAAAGTGGGTCACTTCATAAATCAACTTACACTAGCACGTGATCATTTGGTTACCGTTTATGCCTTTTTTTAAAAGGGCATAACTCTCACATCTGAAGTCCGTTTTCAGTGCCGTTTTTTTTAAAACTGCATAAATTTTTGAGCTCTTTCCATCCAGATCATCAGTTTCAGTTTTTAAATCCATATTATCTGCATATTTAATATGGCTTCTACAATTAATCTCTTGCTTACCAACACCAACTACTTCCAATGGAAATCTCATATGGAAGATTTATTAAGAAGTAAAGGCTTGTACCGGATTACCTTGGGAAAGGAAAAACACCCACTGATGATGATAAGAAAGTCAAATGGGCCAATAGGAGTGACAAAGCACGTGGACTAATCAGAATGTCCATCTCTCCTGATTTAAGGTTCCACCTTAAATAAATTGTTGACCCCCATTAAGCTTGGGAAAATATTGAATCTGTGTTTGGTAAACTCAATATTATTCGAGCACAAAAGTTAGAAAATCAAGTATTGACCTTAAATCCAAGTGATTTTTCTTGCCTCAGAGACTATCTATCTAAGTTTAAAACACTCAAAATGTTATGTGAAGAATGTGAGATAGAAATGGAGGAAGAACATTGCATATATATTATTCTTTCTAAGCTAAGTAGTGCATATTCTGTGTTTGTATCTACCTTTTATGTCATGAGAGAGGCTCTAGGGAAAGCTTATCAAAAACCCACTCTTGAGTACTTTTGTGATGATTTGATTAGATAGGAAGATAAACTTATATAACTTGGAGTGATCAACACTGCAGGTACCTCCAAAAAAGCCTTAGTTTCCCAGCAGAAAGATAAACCCAAGTATCCCAAGAAGAAACATCCTCGCTACAACAACAAACAACATAAGGGTCCCAAACCCGCTCAGATAGCTTCAGCTCCTAATGGTGACAAATGCAAAAAATATAAAAATAAGAAGACTGACAAACATTGCAACTTTTGTGATGAAGATGGTCATTATGAGTCCAAATGTTTCAAGAAGATGACAGATTTAGAATCAACGATGAAGAAGCACAACATCGGTATTGATTCTACTTCTTCTTCTTCTCATGGAAATGCACTTTTCGCTTATGGTTTCTCCTTCAACACAAATTCTACTTCTTCTGACGAGTGGCTTATTGATTCAGGAGCATCTTATCATATGGCTAATGATAAAGACATATTTTCTTCTCTAAATGAATGTAAAACCAAGAAAATATTTGTTGGTGATGATAGATCTCTTAGTGTTGTAGGATCTGGAACAATTCAAGTAGATAATGGTCATTTCAATGATGTATTATGTGTTCCAAGTCTTTCTTGTAACCTTCTATCAATCTATCAAATCACTCATTCAGGTGAAGGTAAAATCGTAGATTTTTTACCACACCAAGTTGTAATCAAGGATCTAAAATATCCTAAGCATGTTCTTACAACTAGAATTTCTGATGATATTACCAGGTTGTACAAGTTTGACAACTTTGGGTCATCATCTTTTTCATCAGTTTTTGTTGCTCATAGAGATGACTTGAGAAAACTTTGGCATGAGCGGTTTTCTCATCTAAACTATCGTTCATTGCAACAACTATGTAATCAATAGATGGTGTCTGGTCTTCCTCTTGTTTCATGCAGGGATGGTTTTTGTGCCGGTTGTGTTCTCGACAAACATCATTGGGACAGTTTTGACAAACGTGCCTCTTGGAACGCCTCGATCCCTTCACAACTTGTTCACAGTGATTTGTGTGGTCCACTTTCTTCTCCTTCCTTTTCTGGGTGCAAGTATTTATTAAATTTCATTGATGATTTTTCCAGATGTACTTGGGTTTACTTCTTAAAACTTAAGAGAAAAGTTTTTGACAAGTTTTTGGCCTACAAGGCCCTTGTAGAAAAAAAATCTGGACATCAAATTCAAAAGTTAAGAACAAATAATGGAGGTGAATATGTGAACAATAATTTTACAAGCTACTGCACTACACAGGGCATCCAAATGCAACACATTGTTCCATATACACCACAACAAAATGGTGTTACTGAGAGAAAGAACCACACATTAAAATAAATGGCTAATTGTATGATCCAATCTAAGGGATTAAGTCTAAAGTATTGGGTGAAAGCAATCAACTGTGAAAATTACATAGTCAATCACACTCCCATAAAGGCTCTTAAAAATAAAACACCGAAAGAAGCTTGGAATAAAATTAAACCAGATGTAAGTCACTTCTGTGTATTTGGCGATATAGCATGGGCTCACATTCCTGATGAGAAAAGGAAATATTTGCAGCCTAAAAGTGATAAGTGTATATTTGTTGGTTATTCTAAAGATGTCAAAGGTTATAGACTTCTTCAACTACATTGTAATGAAATTATTATTAGAAGAGATGTTAAATTTGATGAAAATCTCTTGGCCTACGAGCCTAATTCGACGGTTGTGCCTTCTTAGGGATGCAAGCCATCTTCTATGTTTGTGCCTTATTCTATTCCTATTCTGGCTTCTTCTTCAGATGATGACAATGAGGATGAAAATCCACCTCCTCCTGCTCACCTTCCTCTAGATGAGTCCTTTGAACCTGAACTACACTAGTTCCACCGCTTCCTAGATGGGCCTATTCCACACTAGAAGCATCTGGTGGTCTTGTAAGTGATCCTTCAGATCAACATCGAACACGTTCATAGTTTCAATGAGCCTCTTCTATTTTGGCTCAAGTTTCAGAGACTCATGATCCAGAGACATTTGCAAAAGCTTCGGGTCATCCAGATTGGGATACAATAATGAATTAAGAGTATCGTTCTTTAATGGAAAATGATACTTGAGATCTTGTACCTCTTCTGAAAGGAAGAAAACTTGTCAGATGTAAATGGGTCTACAGAACTTAGTATGCATAAGATGGAAGTGGTTAAAGACACAAGGCTCGATTAGTTTCCAAAGGATTTTCCCAATTTGAAGGAATTGACTATAATGAAACCTTTGACCCTGTAAACAAAATGAATTCCATCCACCTTGTTCTTTCCCTTGCTGCCTCACATAAATGGGAGGTCCATCAGATGGATGTTAAATCCGCCTTCTTACATGGAGATATGCATGAAGAAATATACATGTAACAACCTCCTGGCTATGTCTAGAATGACTCTAGATTTGTTTTTCACCTTAAGAAATCTCTTTATGGTCTTAAGAAAGCTCCCCGAGCTTGGTATGCCAAAATGGACAACTTTCTTATTGACACCAGATTCTCTAGATGCCATTCTGATCCTAATGTCTATACCAATAAAGTAGGAATCCATCTCATAATCCTTATCCTTTATGTTGATGACCTTATCCTTACTGGTAGTGACTCAAAAATTTTAAACCATGTGAAAACCATCCTTAATAAGAAATTTGAAATGACAGACTTAGTATTTTTGCGCTATTTCCTTGGCCTCCATGTTTTCCAAACCAATGAAGGAATTTTTCTTTTCCAGTCTAAGTATGCTTGTGACCTTCTTCATCACTTTCACATGGATGATTGTAAACCAACCCATTCTCCCTTCTAGTATGGAGTCAATATTACTACCACCTATACTTCTCCTAAAGTTGATGCCACCCTGTACCGTCAGTTAGTTGGTAGCCTCTTATACTTGACTCATACCCGTCCCGATCTTTCCTTTTTTGTTTGTCTTGTTGTTGGGTATATGAAAAAACCCTATGAAAGCCATTGTAAAGCAGCTAAAAGGATACTTCACTATGTTCGTGGTACAGTTCAATTCAAGATACATTACAGTTCAGGGAAGACTCCTTTATTGGTTGGTTTCACTGATTCAGATTGGGCCGACGACCCTGATTATCGTAATTCTACTACAGGTTATGTTTTCAGCCTTGGTTCAAGATTTTTCACTTGGGCCTGTAATAAACAACAAACTATTTCACTTTCTTCAGTAGAAGCAAAGTACTGAGCAACCGTAAATGAAAATCAGGAAGCGTTGTGGCTTCGACAGATCCTTTTAGAGTTTAGATTCAAGAAGTAACATCCGACCATCCTTTAGTGCGACAATCAAAGTTCCATCAAGATTTCCAAATACCCAGTTCAACATCAGCGCAACAAGCGCATCAAGCTACACATGCACTTCATTATAAATCTCATTTATGATCAAGTTATTGATGTGTTATTTTTCCCTATAGAAGATCAAGTTGCAGACATTTTCACAAAGTCTGTTACAGAAGAAAATTTTTCCAAACTTAGATCTATGTTAGGAGTTCAAGAAGTTGTCATTAAGGGGGGATAGGCTCTAATGCCTGCTTCCTTATCCTATTGTGTCAACAATGTAAATCCTTCAATCCTATCCCAAGTTGTTCTTAAGGGGGGATGTTAGGATATTTAGACACTTAAGAGTTAGTTAAGATCTACTTGGTCCAATATATTGTTAGGTAAAAGTGTGTTTCTTAATTTGTTTCTTTAGTAAGAATTAGTATGCATTAGTAGTTAGGAAATCCGACGGTCACGATATGTTCCCGACATAGAGTGATCCGATGGTTCATACTCTCCTCGATATTAATGGCCATTGATCCATGGATTAACACCCGATTGGTCCATGATCTCTATTTAAATAACATGGAGGGTCATTTGTCGATGATCGATTGTGAGACATTATCTTGTAAAATATCTCTGTAATCTTTTTCTTTTGCATTAATAAACTTCTCCAAGTGGCTGTGTTGGCTGGGGTCGTGGATGTTTCCCGATAGGGTTTTACCATGTGAAAACATCGGTGTGTTGATCTTTGATATGGTTATGTGAGTGGTTACTGAAGGTGTTCATCCTCTGTTGGAATACCTATGTTTTCGAACAATATATCTATTAATCAACCCCTATGATGACGATGTCGATATGATGAAGACGACAACGATATTATGAGGATGATGACAATGATGATGACGACGATGATGATGATGACAATGATGATGACCATGATGATGGCAATGACAATGATGACCATAATGTTGACAATGACGATGATGATATGATGATGATCATGACCATGGAAATGATGATGAGGATGATGACACTGACGATGGTTATGGCAATGATGACTATGACGTTGATGATGAAAAATATGATGATGACCATGACGATGATGTCGATGATGATGATGACGACTGTGATTGTAATAAACCTATGTCAAACTATGTTAGCTTTCTGTAAATTGTTCTTGGATGAATAGACAAACGATAGAGGTAATTGTTTCAACCAGCTTTAGAGCTGAGGCACTAGCCTGCTCAACTCAGAGAGGGCTCTCTCATGTCACTTTATATATCTATGACAATCGGTGGCTAGATTTGGTTTGTTTTGGAGGGTTTTAATAAAATTGTTGAAGAAATGAAGATAACCTTTGGGATATGGGGTCAAGAATGTAGGATGCATTGCCAAATCATAAAAACTATAAAGAGGAAAAGGCTAAATAAGGAAGTGACTTCTGAGTTTATACTTGAAAATTTAGGTGGTATCAGAAGAAAGGAAACACACAACTATATCAGAGCATTATATCAATGAATTTTGAAATGGTTTGGAAGAGATAAACATAGTCTAAATTGCCAAGCCGAGAGCATTGAATAATGAATTCCGGACCTTTAATTTCTCAATTTAGACAGAGGCAATGGTTCAGTGGCAGTGAGTGCAATAGGAGGCTCCTCGAAATCAGATCGAGTCCTCCTAGTATCGGTTGGATCACCCATGAGATCCCCTACATCTTGAAGAGTAGTATGTGCCCACTTGGGCCTCTTCTCTAGCTTTGCAACTGCATCTGGATGCTATGACTCTGCATCTGACTGTACTGACTCTGAATCTGAATCTAAATCATCTGATTCCTTTGAATTAGAAATCTCGTCTGAAGAAGATTTGACATTTGCATGTTCATCATCTCGGACAAGTGGAAGAGTGAAGGTGTCTGCATGCGGCTGTTGAGGTACACGCGAGACACTTTCCTCGAATTTGACACTACGCTCAATGATGATCCGGTCCAAGGAAAGATCAATAAGTTGATATCCCTTCACACCGTTAGGGTATCCAACAAAAATGCACTCAGTGCTCTGTGGATCAAGTGCCTTCCTGTTTTCAGAGGGAATCTGGGCCCATGCACGAGAACCAAAAATGTGAATGTGGGTCACTTCTAGTTTGAGGTCGCTCCAAGACTTGTAGGGGGTCTTATCCTTGAAAAATCTATGAGGAGATCTATTCTAGATGTATGTTTCACATTTAAGTGCTTCATCCCATAGTCTCTGTGGTAGTGACTTTGCATGCAACATGCAAGATGCCATATCCTTTAGAGAATGGTTTTTCCGCTCAACAACTTCGTTTTGCTGCGAAGTGTAGGGAACTATATGTTGCAACTAAAACTCTGCCTCATGGAAAAGATTGTGGATCTCATGATTCACATACTCTCCCCCATTATTAGTTTGGAGGACTTTGATCTTCTTTCCAGGCTGTGTCTCAACCAAAGCTTTGAAATATTTGAGGTGTTGAAAGACCTCATATTTTTTCTTGAGAAAGTAGATCCATGTAAAACGTGAGAAATCATCAAAAAAAATGAGAACAAACATCACTTTTCTAATCGATGGATGTGGAATAGGACCCATCAGGTCACTGTGGATCATATCTAAAGGTGCGGAAGCTCGCTGAGACTTTCCCTTGTCGAATTTATCTTGAGGGTGTTTTCCAAGAACACATCCCTCACATACTCCCTTGGAGAAATGGATGTCTGGTAGACCATCAACTAATTTGTGCTTGCTAAGCTGTTGCATGTATCTAAAATTCAAATGTCCAAACCCTTCGTGCCATATCCTACTACTTTCATCAACATGAGTAAGCAGTAAAGCATAGTCAGGTTCAATGAATTAAGAAAATGTATACAATCTAGACTGAGGATTTACCTCACCGGTAGCAACCCTGGAGTTGGTTTGCATGTCACAGATGTCCACGGAATTTGGTGTGAAGATGAATTTCTTTTCGGTGCCACAATTCTTCATCTGATACACAAAGAGAACGTTGACAGAAATCTTGGGAACATGCAACATGTTCTGGAAGCTTCCGTTGGTGAGTTCAATCCTTCCTTTGTCGGTGACTTCAACAGAAGAGTTGTCCCCCATAAGAATAGGAGGAACTTTGCATGCATTCAATGAATATTAGACTACTTCTGAGTCATCCATGTGATGTGAATATCCTAAATCTACGATCCAAGCATCGGGAGATGAGTTGATGGCAATCAAGGCATGGCTAGAATTTCCTTTCTTGGAATTCAGATCTTCTAACTTCTTCTTATTTGCACCCTCGGGGATGCGATCTCCAAGGTTGTTTTGCTGAAGTATTTGAGACATTAGATCTATTTTTTTCATGCATGCAGATTCTGAATGGAATCCTTTGTGACAATACGTGCATTTCTCTCCTTTTCTTCCCTTTTCTCCTTTGGATCCGAAGGCATCGGTGAAGGGTTTTGTGTACCCTTCCTTCTTTGTATGTGCATGATATTTTCACTTATATTTATCTTTAGATTTCTGATATTTGTGGCTTCCATCATGCAAAGTGATTGCATGCACCCTTAGGCCTTTGATTGCGCCCATGTTGATGAGCTTGGTTTGCTCTTGTGTCAAGGATTCGATAAAGTCCTCAAGAGAAGGCATATTCCAGGTGGATCCAGAGGTGAATCTGATAGTATGGAATGTGGATACGAATACATAGAATTCAGGTCCAATATTGGAGAGAATGGCGAGAACCATTTGTTTCTCCTCGTCCAATTTGTCAACCCCTCAAGCTTTGAGTTGCGACAGTAAATCCTTGAATTTTGTAAAGAAATCTTGGATATTGTCGAAGATTTTTGGATCCAATGTGAGAAGCTCCACCTCCAGTATGTGTCCCCTCATCTCATCCTATTTTCCAAAGAGACCTTCCAATATTTTCCAGGCTTCATTGGGAGTCTTACAGGAAGATATGTGAAAAAGGAGATCGGGAGAAATAAGATTGCAAATTGTTCCGAGTGCCTCATCCATGCGATTTAAGTACTTGGATTTTTCTATGGCTGATGTTGGATATGTATTTGTATTCACGGTTAAACTATACAACCCTATGTATTGGAGATGTATGGATATTTTCTCCTTCCATGAAAAATAGTTGTAATGTGTAAGAATGATTTCTTTTTGGAATTCCATCTTTCCGCTGTCTTCAATCTTTTGTACCTGCAAAAAAATTTGGTGTAGATTTTGCTTAGCAGTCCATCATCTCTGATACCATGTAAATGTGTTGAAAGTACATAGAATATATCTAGATAAACAATAATACACACATTTGCAGAGAGAATTGGAAAAGGAAGAAGAAGGAAAGAAAGAATGGAAGAATTCTCATTAACTGTTATGAAAAATGAATAATTTACACATGATATATTATGTATATCTCAATGAGTTCGACTTGAGGTGAACCAATCTGCCATAGTGGTGGTCTAGAGTGATTTGGACGCGCACCATCAGTTACAGGAGTGAACTGCCACCTATTCTAGTCTCTCAGGCAGTTACGGGAGTGAACTGCCACCTAGTTGAGTTAACTAGTCAACTAGTCTTGAGTTAACTGACTGAACATAAAGTAGTGAGGATTTAACTCAATGAATCAAGGCTAATGCACTACTTTGGTGATGATACCAAGGCAATTTCTAATTATCACGGTGATGATCCTAATGTTTCATGGTGATGATCCCAATGCAACATATAAACTCAACTAAACTAGTCAAACTGAAGTGTGAACTGAAAGAGAATATTATCAAGGTGGAATATTCTCTCCTAAAATATAGGAGACTAGATAATGACTAATTATGAATAATAAACAAATAAAAAACTTAGGAAAAATAAATCCTAGGTGTGTGTGAAGTAACTCCAACACAAGATGGCAATTTCCCAGAGTAGGATAAAACTATTCATATCTGAGATTGATAGTCTTTGCATTTTAATCACGAATTAATGAGATAGTACGTTGGTGTGCCATGCTTCATCAATCCATTTCAAATGATGAGCTTTGAGTTATTTATGTGATGACGTCCTTTTGATACGTCATCTGGGGAAGTACCTGGACCAATGATGTGGGATGATTTGACTAACTGGCATCCTTCCCATGAGTTATTGATGTGACATTTTAAACCACGTGACATCGGGGCCATGGGAAAAGTGGTTTTGGGAAATCCTTTGTCCGCCCCGATGCATGTGTAAGAGCACCACGCATTCCCCATAAAAACCACAATGATTTTCCCCAGTCCACCCTCACGAAATTATGTTTCGTGCTATTTGTCGGCCCGATGTAGGCCTCAACTGTGGATTTGGGATTATTCAAAATCGACGGTCCATTGAGATACTCCCTTTCTGCCTCCACTAGATTTTTTTATATGTTGTTGGATATAGCCCGACCCCCTAAAATATCATGCCTCTACTGTGGTATAGTATTTCGCTAAATTTATGAAATTTTTAGATCCTGATCTTAAAATTTCTCTAGTGATAACATTGGCTCCAATTGAGGATGCTATCCTCCTTGTGGGGTAGAAAAGAACTTGTAGACCCAGTGCCTGATATATTTGGGCCCCTCTCAAAACATGTGTGTACCCTGCTCCTATTATGTCACTAGCATCGACTGAAAACCAAGCTCTGCACATTGCTTCCGACTGGATGCTGGACGTTCGAGTATATTATTGAAAACAATTTGTACTAGAAAACTCAAACTAAAAGATGATTGAATGACAAGAGTATTTGTACACTCCTATATATTCTAAAACTACTGAGATGAAATACTCAATCAAGTGATGTTGAAGTGCCAGTGAAACCAGTCAAGCAATTGGCCTCCCGATTTTTCTCTGATCACATCTTTCTTAAGCAGACAGACAAATGTGAAAGATGGCAGCTGAAAACACAAGTTGAATCCCAAACTTGAATTTATGAATAAAACAAACTCCTCCTTCAATGATGATTGTAATAGGATGGCTACAGGATCTTGGAAACCATGGAAAGTCATTTCTTCTTGATGAGAAAAAACAGAAAGGAAATCCTTTTTCAAGAGTGTTTGCTTATGAAAACATTTTCAAATAAAATGGCGGTGATAGGTTTGTCTACTTTTCCATGCATATCGACATAAATATCCATGCATTATTGAATATATTAAAACATGCAACTATATTATGTGCATTGTTTTGTTCATCAAACAATGTTGATTTGGTTTCCTTAAACTTCTGGAAATTTGCTTGAGGACTATCACTCTGCCTTTCAAATGACTGAATGGGAATAAA
>SNQJ01S0007423.1:158584-182336 GCA_010110895.2 Picea sitchensis | reverse complement strand
GAAAGACATCTCCATCAATATCCAATCTATTTAGTTGGGAGAGATCACAATGGTTTGATCCCATCTCCTATTAGGAGGCTTAAGAGAAGGGTTGGGGTAGACAAACTACAAGGAGAAATGAATAAGATCAAGCCTCCCACTTTTGATGGTGAGCATAATAAATATGAGGATGCAAAGACATGGCTTCTAGGTATGAGGAAATACTTCTAGCTACATAATTACTCCTCGCAGCCATAAGGGTGAATTTCCATTTATCAACTCAAGGGGAAATCATCAATGTGGTGGAATCAATATGTGAAAGTACAACACATTGATGAGAAGAAGGTTACTTGGAGGGAATTCAAGCAATATTTTGAAAATAAATATTTAATCAAGTGCTACTATGATAGGAAAATGAAGGAGTTCTTTGAAATCAATCTTGGGAGCATGACCATAGACGAGTACAAAAGGAGATTTCTAGAGTTGTTGAAATATGTACCTTTTAACAAGGATGAACAATTAAAGATTCAAAGGTACCTGAGTGGGATGCCATCATTTATTAGCGATCAGAGACAATATGATGATCCCAAGACATTGGATGAAACTATAAGGAGTGCTAGATGTATATATGATCACCAAAGGGGAAGACCAACTTTCCAAAAGGCTTGGGAAGACAATATGAGAAACAAGGTGGAATAGAGGAAGAAGGGGACTAAGCCACCATTTTTCTGAAATACTGTGCAAGGAAAACCAACTTCCAAGGATCTAGAACGATTGAGCAAATGGAAACCATGCCAAGGAAACAACCAATGAAGTGTTGGGGTTGTGACAAAAACCATATGTTTATAGATTACCCTCAAAGAGGTGAAAAAGTGAGGATTGTGCATAGTGTACGACAAGCTGCGATAGTTGAAGACATGGGTAGAATTATACCTAGAATTTACGCAGCCTTGGAAAACAAGCAAGTTGAATTCCAGTTGCACATGATTGAGGTGGAAGGTAAGATTAACAATCAACCCATTGTTATTTTAATTGACTAAGGAGATAGTCATAGTTATCTAGATCCTAAAATGGTGGAAAGATTCCAATTGCTAAGAAGCAAGCTTGGAAAACATTGGTTAGTGCAGTTAGCTACAGGGGAAAAAGGAAAATTAATGAGATGGTCAAGGCATGTCCAATGGAAATGAATGGACTTAGCACACACGTTGATTTGAATATCATATGTTTTGGATCATATGATTTATTCATTGGTATATATTGGTTGGACTATCATCATCCTGTTTTAGATTGTTATAATAAGGAATTTACTTGCCTGGATGAGAAAGGAAATTTGAGAACAGTTCAAGGCATTCCAAGAGTTGTGACTATTAGAGAAATTACAGCCCTACAATTGAAGAAAATATACAAGAAGGGATGACAAGTATTTAAATCACGCATGGAGGAGGCACTTGAGGATAAAATTCCAAGTGTTGAAGATTGCACAGAACTAAAAGAATTCAAGGATGTCTTTAAAGAAATAATGGGGTTTCCATCGAAAAGAGATATTGATTTCTCCATAAATTTAATGCCGAGAGAAACTCGTGTATCCAATAATCCTTATAGGATGAGTACACCAGAGCTAAAGGAATTGCAAATGAAACTCGAAGATCTTTTGAAGAAGGGGTATATACGCTCAAGTGTGTCACCTTGGGGTGCCCCAGTTTTATTTGTGAAAAATAAAGATGGTATGTTGAGACTCTGCACTAAATTCAAGCAGTTGAACAAAGTAATAGTAAAGAAAAAGTATTCTTTGAAAAGGATAGATGACCTATTTGATCATCTGAGGGGTGCACAAATATTTTCAAATATTGAACTTAGATATGGCTATCACCAAGTGAGGATAAAAGAGGAAGACATTAGCAAGACCACCTTTAGAAAAAGGTATGGCTATTACAAGTTCACAATGGTTCCATTTGGGTTTTTGAATGCACCAACTGTCTTCATGTGTTTAATGAATGTAGTTTTCATGGAATACTTGGATAAATTCATCGTTGTATTTTTGAATGACATACTTATTTACTCTAAATCCGAAGAATAACATGAGAAACACTTGAAGATGGTGTTGCAGGTATTGAGGGAGCATCAAATTAATGAAAATATGAGCAAGTGCTCATTTTACCAAAGACAAATTCATTATTTGGGTCATATCATTTCATAGGAAGGAATAGTTGTGGGCCTAGAAAAGATAAAATCCATTGATGAATGGCCAACACCAAGAAATGTCGCATAAGTGAGATCTTTCATGGGACTGGCAGGGTACTAAAAAAGGTTTATTGAAGGATTATCAAACATTGCGCATCCAATCACATCCCTACAAAAGAAACATGTGAGATTTTAATGGAATCCAGATTGTGAAATTAGTTTCCAACACTTGAAAAGTTTGTTTACTAGTGTATCAATACTAAGGATTGTAGATCCAGATGAAGAATTCATGGTGTGAAAATATGCATGTAAAGAAGGGCTTGGGGGAGTCCTTATTCAAAATGGGCATGCGATATGTTATGAATAAAGAAAATTAAAAGAGTATGAGAGACTCTATGCCACCCATGATTTAGAATTGGAAGCTATAGTGCATACCTCGAAGATGTGGAGGAACTATCTCATGGGTAAAATATTTGAGTTGAGAACAGACCATAGTGGTATAAAGTATGTATTTGGACAACTAATTTTAAATTCTAGACAAAACAAGTGGTTATAATTCATAAGTGAATATGATTTTGACATAAAGCACATCAAAAGAAAAAAGAACAAGGTGGCTGACGCACTCAGTAGGAGATTGCATGAGATGCATGCTACATCCATTAACATGTACAAGACATATTTGAGAGACATAATCATAAAGGATACAAAGTTAGATCAACGCTATGAGGAATTAAGAGAAAAATTACATCAAGGTATTTCACAAAATAAACTTGAAGAGTATGAGGTTAAAGATGATGGAATTCTCATGTTTAGGTGTAGATTTTATGTGCCCGATTCACCAAAGTTGAAAAATGTAATATTGGAAGAATTGCATGATGTGCCTTATTCTAGGCACCCTGGATATCAAAAGACAATAGTAGTTGTTAAGAATCAATATTACTAGCATGGCATGAAGAAAGAGGTGGCTACATGTCAAAATGTTAAGGTTGAGCACAAACACACAACTAGTTTACGACAACCATTTCCCATTTCTGAGTGGAAGTGGGAAGTTATAACAATGGATTTTATAACTAAGTTTCCTAGATCAACCACGCAACATGATTCCATCATGGTGGTAGTGGATAAGCTCACTAAAGTTTCCCATTTTGTTCCAGTGAAGTCAACCTACAAGGCWACTAATATTGTTGATATCTACATGAGAGAGATTTCTAAATTGCATGGTGTTCCTAGGAAAATTGTGTCTGACAGAGATCCCAAGTTCACATCAAAATTATGGAAGGGATTATTCAAAGGAATTGRGACAAGTCTGAATTTTAGCACAACATATCACTCAGAATCAAATGGACAAATAGATAAGGTAAATTAGGTAATAGAAGATATGCTAAGGATGTATGTTATGGATAAACCATAAAAAAGGGAATACTACTTGCATTTGGTATATTTTGCTTACAACAATGGGTATCAAGGATCTTTAAAGATGAGCCAATTTGAGGAAATTTATAGCAGAAAGTGCAACACACCAGTGAGTTGGGACAACCTAGCGAACCACAGAGTGGTTGGGCCAGATCCGCTCAAGGAAATGGAAGAGAATATGGTAAAAATAAAGAAAAAATGAAAAGCTACCAAAGATAGAAATAAAAGTTGCACAGATAAATGTCAAACTTTTATAGAGTTTAAAGTAGGTGACCATGTGTTCCTAAAAGTAAAAGCAAGATGAATTTCCTTGAAGTTAGGGAATTTATCTAAGCTAGAAACGCATTATTGTGGGCCATTTGAAATCCTAGAGAGGCTTGGTCCTGTCGCATATATGTTGGCTCTACCTGCATCCTTGAATATTCATAATGTATTCCATGATTCCTTACTTAAAAAGTATGTACCTCATGTTAATCATGTCATTGATTGGAATGTGATTCAACTGGAGAAAGAGGGTGACTTCCGAGTTCAACTAGTGAACATATTGGATTGGAAAGTCAAGACATTCTGAAATCGCACAGTAGGTCTGGTAAAGGTCCAGTGGACCTATTATAGTCTTGAGGAAGTAACCTGGGAACATGAGGATGTTATGAAGACAAAGTATCCACATCTCTTTGAAGACTTTTAAATTTTTTTATTATACATGTGTATGCAATGCACTAAGGATAGTGCATAAATAAGGGGAAGGGGAATGTAATGCCCTTAGGCCATACCCCAACTATAAATGTAAATAAAAATGTAAATATTTATATAAGCTGGTGAGTTGTTGGTATGAAGTCTTGGGTTCATTTTTGTGTGCACATCCCATAGTTTGATGATTCTGTGAGGATTGTGCATCAAATAAAGAACACACACATTTAATATTGTAACATGCACATGTGTAAGTCTGTGAATATGGTGCACAAAGGAAGAGTACACACATCTTATATTTTTGTGCACACCGGATTAAGCGTGCGATTTTGAGGCGAGAGAGCCTTTATATATATGTTTGTGTTTTGAGGCTGGTGAGCCCAGATGAAAAAGGCCAGTGCACCTGTATTGTAATTGTAACCACCCTCAATATTGTTAATATAATCACATCATTGCGTGCATAATCAACTCAGACGAAAACAGATGGAGGGATAAACTCCACAGAAAAGGGAAAAAGGGGGAAGATTAAGTAAAGGGAAGTTTTTATTAATATTTATGAAAGTTTAATTTATGGATATGTAATTATATTAAGTTTCCAAAGGATGGGAACGAGTCACCAGGTGGATAAAATCTAGTCCTGGAGGTGACAAGTGTCTAGTTATGACCATGCAAGTATGTTATTGAGCCTTAGTGTATTTTGGGTGGATATACACATTTTGACTCCATCTTCGCTACCATCTGAGCTCCAACTGACTAACCATATTTGTATGTGACTTGTACCAATATGTACTTGAGACGATCATCATCTATCTGTAAGGGGGTATCCCTCTAAGGAAGATAATTGTGTTGAAGAGGTGGGTTGTCAGATCCATGTGCCGAAGAAGCGGGTTCTCAGGCTCGTGGAAATTTCTCTCTAAGTGAGAGATTTGTTGTGTCGAAGAAGCGGGTTGTTAGGCCCATGAGCATCCTCCCCATGTGAGATTTTTTTTGGAATTGCACCCTGGTGCGGTGGGAATTAGATACAAGTCTCTGAGACTTCCTGTACGGCCTGTTGCTAAGGCCCCGGAAGGGAAGTGGGGTAGCCGAATGATCCAGATTTATGAGCGGAACGAAATGAAAAAAAATATTTATAATATTAACATAGAGAAACAATGAATAATAGCATAGATACAATAAAACTTGACTTGTATTAAATAATAAATATGTTAAAACTATAAAATGCAGACTGAAAACAAGCTTGCTAGAATGGTGGCAACTTATCTCTAAGAAGAGATGTGATGGCTATGATCATTCGTAAGAAGATGATTAAAATGAGGCTCTGAAATCCTTTTTACCATAAAAAAATAATGCCAAAACCCTACACATCCAAAAACCTAACCCTAGGAGATGAAGCGCCAAAATTCATGTGGGCCCGTTGGGGTAAGTTAGTACATCAACTTCTCGGGATCGTAACTTTTGCATACGATCTTTGTTTTGGGCGCACGATAACTCGTTGGAAAGGTCTTGAAAATGAGATTTATTTTATAGTATTACCAATTCCTTAGGTGATCATGGAGGTTCCCAATCATGAAAAACGTTTTTTAGGCTCTCAAAATGGCCACAAGAGTTTAGGACCCGAAAAAACTGCTAAAAATAGTAAATTTCCAAAAAATGGTTTTGAGCCAGTTGGAATAGGTGGGTGGCCACCAATATCCTCCTGGATCAATTCTACCTCCTTAGGAATAAATGGTCTCCATTGCGTTGAGTTCCCCCGTCAGATGAGGAAATTTATGCTAAATTTGGCCTTGCGTGAGCCACTTTCCTTGGTGCAGGAGTTGCCCTACTTTGACAACCTGATAAAGCTCTATCCTCTGATGGTGATTTGTCTTGACCTGTGTGTCCACGATATGATCAATGGATGCATGTTCCATGTAGTCAAGGTTGAGCTCTGTTGGTCACAATTGTTCCACTATCTCTGAAGTTTCCAATAATGGTGGAAAATAAGGCTGAAGGAGGTCCACATTGAAAACTTGGTGCAAGCCAAGGAAGGGGGGAATGTTGAGATAAAAATAATTGTCACCCACAACCTTGGTGATGGTGTAAGGTCCATAACGAAGTGGAAAAAGATTACGATTAGGCTATGTAAGGAGTTATTTCTGCAAGTGCAACCAAACTTTGTCTCCCACCTTAAACTGGTGTGGCACCTGGTGTTGATCATGGTGTTGGTTGTACTTGGCATTGGAATTATGTAAAATATCCTGAACCTATTGGAGGATTTTCTTGACCCACTCAATGAAACGGGTGGATTTGTCAGCTTTGGTTGGAGCATGCGACGAGTCTACCTGGGTGGTCGCGAGGAGCAGTGAAACATCCATGGGACCCAATGGTTGAAATCCTTACCCCACCTGAAAGGGGATGTGGCTGATTGAGCTATGTATGGATTTGTTGTAGCTTTTATAAACATAGGGAATATTCTCATCCTAGGTGTGGGGGTGCTTGGAATTGTACATGTGAAAGATGTGCATGATCATCCGGTTGATGACCTCAGTTTGGCCATCCGTATGGGGTTGGTGTTAAATCCTATGTCTACACCTCTTCCTTCTACTCCTCCATCAGCCCATCCATCTTCCAACTAGGTTTTTTTCTTATTTTCTTTTCAATAGTGTGTTGAGTCATTGTAATGTGTTCTCATCTTCCTATTTCTTTTTCATCATTTCCTTGCTCTTTATAAGATTTATAAATATCTTTATTTGAAATGAATAAGGCACATCACCATGGTTATGTCACTAGTAGGTTGAAAATAGGTTAACTTGGGCCTTTGATGCAAAAGGACATTGATTGCAAGAATGCCCCTATTCTTGTAAACAACAGAAAACATGTTGTTTTGTTGGTTCTAACATTCAGAAAATATTTAAAATTTTGAATAAAGGGGTGTTGGTGCCTCGCATGCATTTGCATGTCCCTGAGCACTCAAGATCACATAGGTTACCATCAGTTTAACCATCATTTCATACTTCATGATAAGGTTCATATAGGTTTGCGCCTTGAATTGTTATTATCACAGGATTGTGTGTAATTATCATTGTAGGTGGTAAAGGAACTCGAAATAACACATACATTCGACCATGACTTCTAGAAGAAGCGGCTAGGGTTTCTCCTAAACTTGGGTGTTCATCTAAATATTCCTAAAAATCTAAAAGGAATACCACACCTAAAAAATGGGGGAACCTGATCTAAAAGGGCCAAATCAATTACTCCACAATAAGAAGAAACCCCTTGAAGGAAGCTAAGGTCCTCAACAAAAAAAATAGAGAGAGATAGAGAGTGGCAAAGTGAATGTCAGGAATTATATCAGGTAAGGAGGAGAAACATCCAATCCATCATACCCATTGTCACCTGTACGTTTTGAATATGAGCATGTGCCCATGACCATGCAATAAGATAAAAATCCCAGGTAAAAACCAAGCAGGCAAAAGAAATCCAATCAACTCAGTCCAGACATAATTGCAACTGAGTTTGTGCCTATAGACACCTTGATGAAGGAATCCCCTAAAGATAAACAAAGAAAAAATAGGAAAAGGAGTCGGTCCCTGAAATTCCCACTGAACCTAAAAAAATAACCAGGCTCACAAATCAATTGAGATTAAATTCCAGAGAACTATTCAATCCATCTTTAAAAGACCAACAACCCATAATATTTGAGGATGAAGACACTAAAGAGGACATCTTTGGATTTTCCAATATGGAGGATATGGCTATCCATACATTGAAAGAGATGACAAGAGATAAATCAAAGAATAAATACATTAAAGGAGAGACCTCCTGCATAAACTATATTGTTGTAAAAACAAAGTACCATGTAGATCTGGAGTTAGAACAAAATGTAATGGACTTTGGTCCAGATCCTGAGCAAGACTCTGATAACATAACCCCATATGCAAAAATAATTCTTGAGTAGACTCCACTTGAGGTTAAACCATAGATAAAAGGAAAAATATTGAAAATGCAGGAACATGTAACAAAGGAGGAACATGAGCTCAAGGATGGATGCAGGGTAAAGACTTTGATCAAACCAAAGGTTGAAACTGACAAAGATATAGATGACAGTCACTAGGTACAAGTTCTGGAGAAAAAAAATGAAATTTTACAGTTGCAGAAGGAGTATCAAAATATACAAAGAAAGTATCAGAGGTTACAAAATACAAGTCAAAAGGTGTTGCCCAAATTTACTAAAAAAAACTTCGTTTTTTCCTTGTTTTTGTCATTCTTGTTAGACATGCCTCCCGAACTGACGAAGGTGAATTTGTGAAAACATAAAGATTTTTTTCTTGAGAACAAGCCCATGCACAAAAACATATCTCGTATTTTACAAAAGTATCACGTTCTAAGAGAATCAAAGATATCTTGAGGCCATTTTCCCATAAATTTGCCATGCTCTCTTTTTCCTATTTTTGTCATTATCTTCCAACGCGTCTCCTGAATAGATGGAAATGAATTTTTTAAAACTGAAAGAGGTTTTTGTTCATAATTTTCCCATGCAAAAAAAAATATCTCATATTTTACACAGGTATCACGGTATGATAGAGTCAAAGAGACCTTTGAGTCCATTTTTCCAAGAAATTCGTCAAATGTTGGGCGAGTTTTGTTTTAGTGTTAAAGGTTTATTGTTGTCAAAGGGGAAAAGAATTCATGACTTATGCCAAGTGATCCACTTGTATTCTATATTGGACTCTAGTTTTAGTGTACGTGGGAATCCATGCACATTCAATTGCCAGCTACAATGTTTGAAGACTTTGTTATGGAGATATTCCACTTTAGTTATCAACTTTACTTACAGTTGCACTTATAGAGTTTTGTTGCTTTAGTTAAAGATACTACTGCAAATTGTAATAATTGGTTATTTTCTTTTTGATATGAAACATATTTTCTTTAAGGTCGAATTCAAGGGAAGTCACGAACTGATACTTTAAACCAAATTCACTCAAGTAAAGGAAATATTTACAATTTGCAATTAAGGAGTGGAAGTCAAGTTGGATCTAGTGGATCTAGTTGTGATGTAAAGTTGAACTTTAGAGTTAGATTCTAGATAGGCGGTCGAACCCTCTTGGGAAAAAGATAAATAGATAGGTTTTTGAAGGTAAATGGGTTCAGTTTTTGGGAAATCAAGCACCATAATTTTGTTTGGGACTTGAAACATAAGACTGCTAAGTTTCCTACCTTGGTGAATATAATATTTGGTGATAGATTGTGTTTTTTCTTCTCAAATATTTCATGTGTTATTAAACTTATCTAGATGAAAATTGGAAATGTATGCAATGTGTTTTTTTCCCTTCCTTTAATCTATTGTTTCAATGAACTATTTATTGCTATGTAACCTGATTTCAACTATTATTTTCAGTAAATAGTTTATTGTAATACAACCTTG
Organism: Picea sitchensis; assembly: GCA_010110895.2. Classification (NCBI taxonomy): domain Eukaryota; kingdom Viridiplantae; phylum Streptophyta; class Pinopsida; order Pinales; family Pinaceae; genus Picea; species Picea sitchensis. The sequence continues at coordinate 172,669 of SNQJ01S0007423.1, read as the reverse complement.
TTTGGATTATTTGTGTCAAGATACATGTTTTAGATCTAGAATACTATTTCAAGTCTAAAATTTCATACAACAAGAAACATATTGTATGCTTTCTTGTATTTCCTTTTTTTATTCTTCACATCCTTACCTACTCATCAAAATGCATGCCACCAACTAAGGGGAACCTACAGTGATATTGTTTGAACAGTCCAAACATGTTTCTACCCTTGAAAACCTATCTATCAATTGATCAAAAAACCTAATTCATTAAAACCAAACCATTCCAAAACTTGAGGTGGCCTAACTCTAACCTTTAGCAGTCAGGTGAAGACTTTAGGACCAACCTGTGGAAAGAAGTGGATTTGGTGATCTTGGTGTCTAGTAGTGACCAGAGGCTCGACTAGAATGTGATGAGGAACCGATTGTCTTGATATGAGATAATGGCTTGTGGGATCCAAAAGTGTACCCACACTCATTTAAATAAGAGCTTGGTAGTGTCCTATGTTGTGATGCTCTTCTTACAGGTGGCCAAAATCACCATCTTGGAAAAGAGATCAACAACCACAAAAAAACAGTCATTTCTCCGCTTGGTGGACAAAAGGCGCAACATGTAGTCCATTGAGATAGATTCATAGGGCCAATCAAAAGTAGGAAGAGGAGTGAAAAAGCCTTGTTTCTTAGTGTTTGGTTTGGCAATAACACATGCAATGCACAACTGGATATATTTGCTAACATCCTATCAAAGTTTCGACCAATAGAAATGTCGTTACAACACTGTCATTGTCTTTTCCATGTCGAACTGTCTAACCACTCGATTGTAGTGGGATTCCCAAATAATCTTTGATCGCTCAATTTATGGAACATAGATATGGCCCGGATGGTACAACAACCTATTGACGAGTGAAATTGACCGATAAAGATCAGCTAGGAGAGTGGAACCGGTCCGGAGGTGTCTAAATAGCAAGCGGGTTGGAATGGACCACCACAGCGGGTTTAATGGCTCCGTTGGCCGCTTTAAGGTCCTAAGAAACCAAAGAAGAAACTAATCTAAACTAACTAATCTAAAACAAGTAAAACTAACTAAAACTAACTAAAACAAACCAAACTACTAAAACTAAATAAAAGAAGCTAAACTAACTAACAATAAAAAACAAACTAATATATTAATCTAATTTCAACAAACTACTAAATAAACTAAAACTAAATGTAAACTACTCTAACTATTGCCATACTGTTACTAATTACTATTATAATAACAAATCAACTATCTAATTACTTGACTGCAATATTACTTATTCACAAATGTACCTTATGAACCAGCAGTTTAATTAAAGCACATAAAACTTATGTGTTTTCTGCCCTGAGACAGTCAAGGATCTATTTTTGATTTGTATATTTTATGAAAAGAAATAAATATTAGAGAATTAAACAATCTAATATATTTACAGAAATTAAACAATCTAATATATATCTAATTAAACTATTAATAATATACTACTTAATGACAGTAAAACAACAAACTAATTGACACAGGAGCGGCTCAAGTCCATACGTATGATGATGACTTCTAAAAATTTTGGTGGGAGGAAATTTCACACCCGGTTAGTCCATAGCTTTTTGTAAATGATTAGTTTGCAACGCTCCTTGAAGTCTTTTACAGGGACAAACAAGACATAAAATATGATCATAAGATTGTTATGATTTTTTAAATCTCTGCAATAAGGGAAGCTTGTTATGCAAAAACTTGTATATAACAATTCAATTTATGAAGAAGATAAACACTACGTCATTCACAAACTAGATTAACAATTGTTATGTCTTTTATCTATTTGGAAGAGAGACAAGATATGGATAACAATGATTAAAGTATATCAATTGCACATGATTTAGATAGCTAAAGTAGTCATAAACCATAAACAAATTGATATACACAACATAAAACAAAATTGATATAATAAGAAGCTAAAAGGTGACAAAACACAAGTGCAGACTGGAGCAGAACTCCATATCCTTGTTCTCCCGCGAATGAGGATATATTGTACAGCAATCCTTAAAGTATATAGGTTTCTCCATGGAAAAACCTCTTGTGGATAATATCAAAGTTGTTTACATAATCAGGGAAGATATTCCCAAAATCAACTAAACTAGGAACAAAAATGAAACTAAAAATATTTCAAATATATTCCTATTTGCATCATCCAATCCAATGCAATTTCGAATTGACTTGTAATGGACCAAAAACAACAAGTTAGAGATATATTTTCTTAATAAAATGGTAAAAATCCGATCCTGTAGACTGATTCTGAGAATCATGCGATTAGCTAGTAGTCCTAGTGAAACAAGACTGTTTTAAATCAATTAAAACTATCAGAAATATATTAAAACAAATATTTGATTACTAATCAAAATCAAAGCAAATCATTTAAAATCACAACAAACCAAAGCTGCTATGCTAATTTAGAACAGAACAAAATCTTTATTGAATCTATTTCAATCAAAACAAATATCAAATAAATCTTTGGTATGAATGCAACTCATATACAAAATCCATCCATATAGAGGTAAAACTCCTACATCCATATGTTTTGCATATCAATAAATCCATCTAGAGATTGAGTGTGGGAATTAAGATGAAAAATCTTGCCACCGGATCAAAAGCATACACCGGTTCCATAGCAGCTTCATCATTGGCAAAAATGGTTATCAGGAAATGTTCCTTGATATTGAATGGCCCTTGAGATAGGCTTCTTGACATTTGCCAAATTCCATGATTTTTTTTCTGCATTTCTCATGTTTATCAGTGAAGTTGGATTCTGCACATTCAACATTATGCCTTTTCAGCGACTGTTGTAAGGTTGACAAACTTTCTTCACCGTGTCTCTTTTCTTATGTATGCTTAGCTTTGATACAAACAATTGGCATTGGCTCCTTTAACTGTGCACAACTAATCAATTTTCCCCTATTTGTCTCATGATGACTAGACAAATTAGATTCTGCATATTCAGTTGTAGGTCTCCACCATACCTCTTTCATATCTGGGTTCTGCTTCACATGTTTCTTCATCCAAATCACTAAGCATATGAATGCTTGACAAGGGACCCTTAAGTGTTGGAAGAAACATAGATCCCTCCCCTCTTCTCTCATGGTCATTAGAAACACCATCTTCTTTAAATTCATCTTGAGTTGTGCTTTGGCCATCTGTCATACTTGATTTATAATCTTCAGCCCATTTCTTTCCCTTTGTATTATCTAGTTCTGCGTGAATATTTGACATGTTCTCCTTGAGCTGTGAAAGATAAATTATTTTCTTCTTACCTTTATCATGTTTAGGAGGAAACCTTGTGTCCAAGAGTTGGTACTTTTCCTTCTGGATCTCAGTGGAGCGTGTAGGAATGGTTTCCTCATGCATCACCTTAAGAAAACTTATGTCCATATGTTGCTGACTTTTCTTGTGAATAATAGTTGGATGTGAAGGGCTAGTTTCTTTACATACCACTTTTGGAATAGTGGAATTCAAATGCTGGAGCTTTTCTTTCGGAATTTTTATTTCTGATCTAGGAAGGCTTACCTTGTGAATTTCATTTTGAAGAGCATGAGTGCTTTCTTTATGCACCTTTTTCGGTGTGTGCAAATTTTGTGTCCCCTTCAAAAGCACATCTTTAATGGGTTCTTCTACATATTTCTCCTCTTGAGGGTTTTGTTGACATGGATAAAGCGATCAACCCACTAAAAAATATGAATAATCCTTTACTTACGGATGCGGAAGTGATAAGGTATTACGGCAAATGCACAGAGACTCAATGTCGTTCCCTTCCGATACATTGAGAAGATATGAAAATGACCCTCTAAAACCTGAGCTAGATCCTCTGTATTAGGCTCCTTACGAGCGCTTGCATTGAAGGTAAAGGGGCTAAAAAGAGTTCCGGGTTTTCAACCGTTCGATACGATTCAGCGTTTCCCGAATCGCTCATGCAAAAGCATTTCTGGGGGAAATTATGGGGCGATCTTCTCACGGCAATAATGAAACGAAACTAACCTCCCCGAACACCAGGGGGTTTAGATTAGCCTTCGGGAGCTAGGAGAGATCATACAATGGAAAGGGGTCTGGGTAGGGTTTGAACAAAGGTATATCACGGGACTCAAAACCCAGAAATTTGCCCAAAAATCTATAGGGGTAACCTGGTAAGGAGGCGGCGTTAATGCCAAAGTGTGTGAGGATAATGGAGTTATCTCTGCCTTGCATAATAGTTATGCCAAAGTACAACCACCGGTTATCATAGCATGGTTCGAAAATCATGTTGCTTGGCTAACCTATGAAACAAATGGTATTGCAAGTGTTATGCTTAGCGCCAAAGGGCATATCATTGAGGAAAGGATGGCCGGTTGAAACAATGATTCTAATGTGACTTTGAAAGACTAAGTTTTCAGGCTTACAGTCGTGAAAAAGCGAAAGATAAGTGATGCGAAAGGCGCCAAGAATACAAAAATGTAGTTCATTTTATTGCGAAGAAAAATCAATGTTTATGAAACATTGGTGTGGCGTGACTTATGAGACAATGAAAATGTGGTGGTTGCCAGCACAACCCATCCTTGAAGATGGAAATTAGTGACAACTAAGTTTACGCCCAATATCACGGTAGGTGTTGGAGAAGTCAAGATCTATTTCATAGAGGTGGGGCCATATGGAGGTAAAATGGCCACAGAGTCTAGCACCATGGTGAGTGCCACGATTGGAGATCGATTAGGGCAATGCATGACTTCGGTTGTTACTTCCTATTTATACTTGATGTTGAGTTGGGATTGTTGCAAGTATGGACCACTTTTGATGATGCGGTCGATACGCGAATTTTCCTTGTGTGCATGGTGCAATGGCTTATGATTGAGTGTGATAATTGTCTCCTTCCCGAGATTGTAATTCCTCCATTGGTGGTATGATTGAAAAATGGAGTACATTTTTTTTGTAAGTAGGGTAATTACAGATGACATATGATATTGCCTCATTATGATAAGCCATGAGGAATTGTGGCCATGTTGAGTGAGGATTGTGCCTTACAACATAGTCGAAGAATCTGTCTAGATCTCAAAGGGGTGTTGCAGGCCAGGTAATGAAATAACTGGGGCTAAGAAAAATCGTTGCTTCATATTATCGAACACTTGCTATTGGGATGGGCCCCACACAAAATTTTTCCTTACCCGGGACCCCTAATTGCCCAGGTGAGGGGCCCATGGAGTATGGGAGGAATCCCAACCACGAACCTGCGATAGAAGTTGGAAAGGCCTAAGAAGATCCAAAGCTCAATGAGCATGGTTGGGTTGTTGAGTCATGGATGACTTGGATCTTGGATGGATCAACATGCACACCATGTGTATCAACAATGCTAGCCTAGGTATTGGACCCTTTTTTAGAAAAACAAGATCATGGGGAAGCTAAAATAAAACAAATCTTTGATAAAACACAAAGATACACAATACAATAGAGACATAGATATCAGTGGTTCACCCAGGTGTGGGCTTCGTCCGCGGTGAAATTTCTAGGTCCTTCCTTTATTATTATTCAACAAATGAGGGATACAACTATGTCAACACACCCATTGTAACTATCTTCTTTCTCTCACAGTCTTCTCTTAGAATACAATATTAGTAATGATGCATAACAACAATACATTTCCCTCATAAAGGGTTTCCTTCTAGGAAAAAAACCCTAACATAACTTCTACCGTTAGATCTGTGACCTTATATTAGAATGGTCCATGGCCCCACAGTAATTACAATATACATTTACAAGGCAATTTTCCTTCATGGGCTTCACCCCGAGCCTTTTCGGAGACTCACTTTACCCCTAGACCCCATAGAGGGGGGTAACCCCTCTTTGCACTCCCATTGGAGGAGTGTACATTCTTCGAGGTGTAAAGTCTTCATGGGGTATAAACCTTGCTGAAAACAAGACCTGCGAAGATGGGAGATAATTAAGCTCTGCAACCAACAATCTCCCACTTGGAGGCTGATCTCAACAACTCCACCATTGTTGTATCTGCCAGACTATGAACCTTCTTGGACCCCGCAAATTTCTCATCTTCACCTTCATGCTTTGAAACCAAATGAAAATCAGAAGGAATTCAGTTTCTCCACAGTTTACTCCTTTGATGTAACATGTCTGGGGATTGACTGGGTGTGTATCCTTTACAACTTCAAATGTCCATCTTCAAGATGGATTGTATGAAATGGTACCTGATCTATATATTATTAGCCTTCAAATGGAACGATGATTTTCGTTGCAAGATGAATGTCACTCTCACTATCACAATACAACTGTTATTCTCACCTTCTTTTTTCCAAATTCCTCCATAAACCTCGTAACCAAATCATTTCTTTACTAGCATCTGTAGCAGCGACATGCTACGCCTCTATTGTTGAAGTGAAATGGCACTGCGGTTTGAAATCCAACCCACTGTTGTTCCACCTATAGTAAAAACATACCACAATGGTCCCTCTCTTGCTATCTTTATCACTTGTCATATATGAATCAAAATATCCACAGCCAGATGAGTGTTTGAACCTCCAAAACATAATGCATGAGGTATAAATACCTCTCAAATATACATGAGAATACACTTTACTTCCTCCCAATGTTATTTACGGATTGTTCATATAGTTGCTCACAAAATCCCACTACATGTGCAATATACGGTCTTGTTTTAAAACCATCACATACATCAAGCTTCCAGCTATTGATGAATAAAAGGGGGCTAGACGTATTATATCTTAGGTATGTCTTGGGACACATTTCCTTAGTTAATTTGATGGTTGGCCAAAGGTGTACTAGCGGTTTTTCATTTTACATTCTAAACCCTCTCCAACACCTTCTCTATGTAATCACCACGAGACAATGTCAATTTGTGATTTTCATGTCTCTTGTTATTGATACCAAGGATTTTCTTTGCAACACCTAAATCCTTCATTGCAAATGAGTTAGATATTTTTCTTCTTGAGGTAGATTTATATCACGGATATTAGACTTAGCTTTGCCAACAAGCATGTCATCTACATCGATAACCAAGATAATATAGCTTCCATTTCTATCCTTTTAAAATAAAGTGATCAGAATGACATCTCTTATAACCTTGTTACGTAGTAAACATATCAAACTTAAAATACCACTACCTTGGAGCTTTCTTTGGAAGCCATACAAGCTCTTCTTCCAACACTGCATACTAAATTTTCCTTCCCTTTGTTATATTACCCCTGTGGCCTCTGCATATAAATCTCTTCCTCCAAATATCCATGGAGAAGAAGTTGTTTTACATCCTAAGCTACATTCCAGATGAAAATCTCTCTGCCACAAGACTTAAAATAGTCCTAATTGAATTCATTTTAACAACGAGGAGAAAATATTTCATCAAAATCCATCACTGCTTTGTTTGTGCAAACCCCTTTACAACAAGTCCTAGCCTTGTACCACTTTTCCTCCATCTTCTTCCTTCAACCTTAAGCCATTTATTACGCAATGCTCTTTTTCTGCATGAAAATGGACAAGTCCCAAGTCACGGTTTTACGAGGAATCCATTTCCTCTTTCAATGCCTTGCTCCACTTCTTTTTGGTGTCTACACGTGCCTCTTCATAACATTTTGGTTCACAGTCAGTCAACAATAAATAATACAATGAAGGAGAGTATCATTCATAAGGGGTCTACGGTAGATCTTCTAACAACACTTGAGGGAGTTTGAGGGTACTGTTTCTCCTGTTGTTGTACATTTTGATTTTCTGCTTCCTTTGGAATTTATTTTTGATTGATCTCATCAAACCTTTGTGTGATGTTTTTCTTTTTCTTGTTGTTATTTCCCACTTGCAATTGATCTTTGTGCATGAACTTTTCATTGAATATGACATCTCTTCTCCCTAATGATTTTGTTATTTTCATAATCCCATAAGCAATAACCAAAATCGTGCTGCAGTTATCCAATAAAGGTACACTTTTGGATTTTTCCCTCAAACTTTGTTCTATTGTCTTTATCAATATGGACAAATGATTCCTAGTGGAAGTATTAAAAATGAATAGTTTACCTTTTACCCAGGTCCATGCCTCCTTTGGAATTCACCACCATCAAAAGGCTTGAAGGTCCTTTGTTTATTAAGTAAACAACAATGCTAACATTGCCCAGAAATGTCAGGTCAAACCAACATGCAATCTCATATACTCCTTACTGCTATCCATGATTTTCCTATTCATCCTTTCTCACACACCATTTTTCTTGTGGTGTTCTTGGAATTTTATTCTCTCTACGAATCCCATTTATGAACAATAATCATCAAACTCCCTTTACTTGCAATATTCACCTCCATTGTTTTGATCACGAGACACTTCAACCTTTTTCTGTCTCATTCTCAACAAAGCTCCATTTTATTAAAAGTATAAAAACATTGAATTTTATTGAATGCAATAAACTAAGTTTTTCTAGTTTGCATCATCAATAAAAGTAACACATAATGAGAGCCACCAAGAGATTAGCCTAAGTTGGGTCCCCATACATATGTATGCACAGTTCTAACCTTTCAATTTTCTTTTCTTTCCGACTATGAGAAATCTGACTCTCTTATGTTTCCATAAACACTGAAATGCTCACGAAATCCAAATCAATTTGTTTTAGATATCTGACAAATTTATTTTGTGAAATATTTTCATCCCCTTCTCATGTGTCCAAGCCTATGATGCCTGTGTTGTATCCACTCATGTAGAAGCTAAGTATATAGAAGAGTCAGTATTACTGGTACATAAATACAATGTACACCTACCTTCTCTCCTTTCTATCACCAATGTTCCTTTGGTGACCTTCCACACTATATGCGTAAATATGATTATACAACCTTCACTTTCCAAGCTGCCCTGTTGTTGGCGATAAAATTGCAATGAGGGATTTTACACGCAAGGTATTGTTAAAAACCTATTATTATAAGCTGTAGTATATATAATACTAGTAGGTGGGACCCATTGTATATTGGAGGATCAGATGAGGTTCGTATTTTACATCTGTGTTGTTGTTCGACATTTCTTCTAGGGGTATTTTACATCTGTGTTGTTGTTCGACATTTCTTACAGGGTTCTACATGATTGATGATGAAATATTGGTTTTATTTGTGACATAATAGCAGATGGATAATGCGTATTATGTGTTGGTTCTGATTGCTCTAAGCTCTAAATTCCATATTGTATGAATGGCTTATATTCACTGTTATCACATTGCTATTAGCACCATGATTTGTTACATGTTGCACCTACACAAGACACATGTTAGCTGTAATAAGAGATATAAGCAATATGAGGAAAAAAATCCAAGGAAGAGGAGCTATCCTATACTATACTATGTTGTGTTACATTATATGCAAATGAAATTAAAAGGATTATTGTTAGTCCTAAATAGCAATGTTAGTGGCTATACGATATATTGAGTCATATGGAGCGCATGTGATATATGTTATGGTTTTGGACATTGGTTAGTATGGATAGGGTGGCACACTTGGCAAGTAATGGATGTTAGTTTCGATGCATGGATTAATTGAATGGATTAATTAATGGTTGGATGGCTAGTGTGTAAAAAGTAATTGAATGAGTAGAGGATGGAAGCAACGTGCATTTACTGCACGTCACTCCATACCTCTCCCACTGGTCATCACCCTAGCTTGGCTATTGTTCAATTGTTGTTCGTTGTGGTTAAGCTCTGATTTTCAGGCGAGGAGAGAATTGCTCGACCAAGCTCGCGTTTTTAAGGCTATTTGGTTACAGGTATGTTTTTTCGCCATCCATGAACTCGCTCTAGTTATGAAATAGATATTGGCTCATTGATGTATTGATCTGTTCTTTTCTTGATACTGGAAACTATGTAAACTTGTGATATTTCTCTGGAATGGTTGGTTGTGGGTTATTCATTGTAAATGGAAAAATTGGATAGTTGAAGTCACGATTTCATTGATGATTCTATGTGGTGGAAGCCATGAATGCTCTCTGTTGTATTATGGGTTTTGGTTGGAGGGTTTCATTCGGTCCAGACTTGCGGTTCGTATCCACACAATTCTTGTAAACATACCCGGTCGTATTTGGTGTTATGGGGTTGTTGTGTTTGATTTTGAACAACCTTGGGTCACTGCTATCATTTTCGCCTGGTCGTGGGCTCGTGTATGATTTTGGTTTCTGCACAGTCGGTTATGGTGGCCATTATTCCAAGATGGTTTCTTTAGGGTTGGTTTCTATTACATGCATCTGCATTTTTACTAGCATTATTCGGTTGTTTTGGAAAACCACCAGGGTTATACCCATGCGTGTTCTCGAGGCTATTATTGGCCAATAAGGAGCCTCTTCTCCTCTATTCATAGTCTCTCCTACCTGGTGTGAATTGTCACCCTGTCATACAAGTTAATGGTTATATGTCTTGTGTGTCCACCATGTTGTTTTGAAGGGTTCTCACCTGTTGTTGATATGGTTGGCTCTAGTCTCCTTGTATCTCAATGATTGAATGCACCCTTGACTATTTTCTTGTTTTCGTTGGTACCAAGATTGATTTTGATTAACTCAATAGTCACACTCTATCGATTATCTGGTTGACTATTATAATTGTTGGGTAGTGTTGCCAATGGGGTTGATTATTGGCTCGTCCCTGTTGATCAGGTTAATTACAGAGTGGATGGAATAGCGTTGACAATGGTTTTTATTATTGGTATTTAGTCGTTTCATTATGTATTATAACAGTCGAATCGATATCTCATCATGGTTAATTGGTTGATTCGAGAAATGAAATGGTCACACAGTCTCTGCCTCTTGTGTTGTAAAAGTTGGATTGTTAACTCAACATTGTTTTATGGTTTGATTGGGAGTAGGCCTCTTTGCGTTATGTGTTGGGTTGTGTGTTTCCTACAACATGGTATAAGTTGAAATGATGGTTTGTGTTACTGTGTGTTTTAATTTCCAATCGAGATTATTGCAATTTAAGATCGTGATATTTGTGACTTGGTTGTATGTTGTATGTTTTATGGATATCGTGCATCGTATTAGAGATGGGCACGGGTTTTATAAAAGTATGGTTTCAGTACAAGTTAATTCTTAAATTGATTAGAGAAATGGAATTGGGAATGATTTTGAAAGAACTTGTGTTTGTGTTTGATGTGAGGAGATAATTCATGGACAGTGGTTGATGTTTTGATGATGAAAAGAATGGAAACAAATGACTGTGTGTTCATTTGAAATTTGTTTTAAATATAATGGGATAGATGAGAGGAAACATAATTCTTATACATGTTGTTTTGGAAGGCATGTTATTTTGAGTATGATGACACTATGTTAAAGATTTAAATGTGAATAGTGAGTAAGTTAACACACAGTAATGGTTAAATTATACACAGTGATTGTTTAATTCATCACAATAATTATTTGGTTGTGTTGGATCATTTTCATTAAATACATAATTGTTTTATGGATTACTTAATGGATTTTTTGAACAATATCCGCTCTTTCCCCTACCATTATTTCACTTTTCGCTAATTACAATCCCCTCGCTTTCCCATATTTATTATCCACTCCATGTTACTAAAATTTAATTACAGTTAGGAGGAATTATGTATTGTAATAGTTTGAAATCACAGTTTCTTGGATGGATTACAATGATATGTTCTTTGGTTTACATTACAGTTGATTGTTTGTCATCTGTGAGCACTAATCGTGATCTTTTCCCCCTCATTTTAACATTTTTCTCTCAATAAAACCCTTCACATATCCCAGAACCTTTTTTCACCCCCTGCTCATTGAAAATGATTAAACAATTTGTATGGATTGGATTGCATGAGTCTAATGTGTCGCTAAGCCAAAATCTATTTCATATTTTAAAATGAGTTGTCATGTATGGTTGTTAAAGAAACTATTTGCTAATCAATTATGCATACATGAATGATATTTTCTAGCCGAGGTAGCCATGGTAGAGGTGACCAAGGAAGAAGTAATTGGAACAGGGGCCCTAGAAGGCCATGATTCTCCATACACTTTGATGTTGACTTGCAAGAGTTTGGCAAGGTATTTCAAGCTGGGTTTTTTTACTAGATTGGGAAAGGAGTGGTCCAACCTAGGCCTGATAGGCCTCCCTTCCAATCCCCAAAGGTCCCTGGTATCCCCGTGCCCCCTCATGTCTCATTGCAACCTGAAGTTCCCGAAAATGATGGATGACAAGAGATTGTCCACCCAACAGTCTCCCAACATCATGGCTAGCCCAATTTGTCTTTACATGCTCCCCCGCCTATCAATAAAATTGTCCAAGCTGCCCCTATCCACTCACTAGTTCAGTCTTCCCATGTGAGTAAAAGGTTGAAAACTGAGGCCCACCATTCCCCTGACAAAGGAAAACCATTGTTGCTCCTTCCTTACCCTCCAATGGCTCTGATAAATCCGTGTCATCCTGCATGCATTTGAGGGATGATTGCTCTCATGTAATCAACGATATTAGGCCTAAGGTCTCAGCACATCCTAAGGAAAATTCAAAGAGATCAAAAGGTCACAGTAGCAACAAGGGAAGGATTGCGTCTCAGAGTGGGAAATATGGATTTTAAGTTTTTATTTATTTATTAATTATTGAGAACAATTGACTTCTGAAGTTTTGGACAACATACTATTTTTGGATATATGAGTAATATATTTTGGAAATAATTTCAAATCTCATTGAGATAAATGGTCAAATATGAATGTGATGATGGGAGTCACGAGGAGGGATGTTTTGTTTAATTAACTAGTTGTGTTATGATTATTAAAAACTAAACGGAGTCACAAGGGGTCCCACCTACTAGTTATTATTATTTTTAAAACCCTTACTATGATTTATTACTTTTCCCCCTAACTAAAAAGTTGGTTGAGTTTTAGTTAACTTAAATAATGAATTAGTTCAACTACTTCAACCAATTCTAGTTTGCTTAAAGGCAAAAGGAAAGGGAGGAACAAGAGGAGAATATAAGGAGCAACATACTAAGGTTTTCTCTTTGATTTTTTGTTGAGATAATTCAATTTTCATTCATTCCTTAATTCATTAGAAGCTTAATTATTTTTTATGATAGTAGGGTCCTATTGTAGACAACAAGATTCAGGGATGAATTACATCATTCATACACTTGTTTTTCAAAGGTGTTGATCTATCTTTGATAGTCTATGTAGACTTGTCTATTTGTGAATTAGTTTTCATGATTGACAAAGGCTATTGTGCATAGTCTAGTGTGCAAAAATCCATGGCAAGCTGATCCAGCTTTTCAAGTTCATTTTTTTTTTTTTTCCTGTCAGAAGTCCTTTTGTATGTTTCATCGGGGACGTCTAAGTTTGACTTTGGTCCAAAACTTCCTCAGGAAATTTTGTAAAGAGAACGATTCTTTGATGAATTGGAATGAAATAAAGGATTGTTTTATGTCTCATATGTGTTGATTATTGACTTGATGTATTTACTTATGTCTCTATATTTATTTCAACATCTGATATGTTCAAAAAATTACATAAAAAATGATTTTTTCAGCATGCTTTTAATTATAAAAAAAATAGCCTAAGCACTTGTAAACAATACTTGTGAATTAGGATATCAGTTTCGATGGCTATAAGCATAGGGTGATATTCCCGTTTATCTTGATTTAGCCAAATAGGATATGAAAATGTTTGAGTAAGATCATTTCATATATTTTCCTCAACATTGTTGAAATTAGATTATTCCTTAGATCTGGAACATGTCTTACCTCTTTCAACAACCATTGGTTTCCATTGCTTTGATTTATTTTTACCTTTCCCATTCCACCAACTTTGCATGGTGCATCATCACCCAAATGAACCTATCCAAAATAACCTTGAACACAATCTAGAAAATGTTTCCTATGAGGTGTGGCATGAAATGAAGCCCCTGAATCTACTACCCAAGACTCAGAATATTATCTACAAAAAGAATCAAAGGATCTTGTAACACATCACCTGTTACATTTTATTCCTGATTTTTCTCTCGTTGTCCATCTCCTTTTTTCTTTGGAGCTCTGTAGTCTTTCTTCAAATGTCCTTTCTTCCCACAATTCCATCACCTATCTTTCTAAATATGGATTTGGATCTTCCC
>SNQJ01S0007423.1:141641-158574 GCA_010110895.2 Picea sitchensis | reverse complement strand
TGACCGCATCAAGGACATGCACTAAAAAATGACAAGGAGAAGGCCACTCTGATACCATTGATCCAGATTTATGAGAAGAACAAAATGAAAACACAAATTTATAATATTAACACAGACACATAGTGAATAATAGAAGAGATATAGTAAAGCTTTACTTATATTAAATAAGAAATATGTTGAAACTGTAAAATGTAGACTGAAAACAAGCTTGCTAGAATGGTTACAACTTATCTCTGAGAAGAGATGTGATGGCTACGCTCATTTGCAAGAAGATGATTAAAATGAGGCTCTGAAATAATTTTTACCATAAACAATAATTTCAAAACCCTAGACATCCAAAAACCTAACCCTAGGAGATGAAGCGCCAAAAGTCATGTGGGCCCCGTTGGGGTAAGTTAGTACATCAACTTCTAGGGGTCGTAACTTTTTCATACAATCTCTGTTTTCGGCGCACGATAGTTTGTTGGAAAGGTCTTGATGAAAATATTCATTTCACAGGCTCAATTATTCCTTTGGAAATCATTGAGGTGACCAATCATGAAAAAACATTGTTTAGTCCCTCAAAATGGCCCCGAAAGTTTAGGACCTGAAAAAACTACTAAAAATAATAAATTTCCAAAAACCTATTTTGAGACAATTGGAATAGGTGGGTGGCTATCGATATCCTCCTCAATCATTGAATGAATATTGAGAATATAAGGGGCACACTTCCTAGGGTGGCACATTCATGTGGGGAATGAGAGATTGTAAGCTAGTTGCAACAGTCGACACCTTGGACCAAGCATTCTACTGAATATTAGACCAAATATTGGGTTCATAGTGCCATTTCAAATGTTTGAGCCAATTAGGGCATCAAGACTTCTCTAATTGTAGTGCGACATGTGGCAATTGGGGCACCACACACCAAAACTCCTAGCATATGTAATGAATATCCTCGGTGATCTGGGGATCGATTGAATCCCCTTTGAATCAGACACATGGTGAAGGTTTATCCACCCTAGATCCGATGAACATATCCAACAACTTTACCCCAAGGGTACTCATCCTCCATGGGGACCACATATGACTCATCAATGGATCCCCTGCTGACATGTGGCATGACTCATGGTGTGACATGTGGAAAGAGTATCCCACCAGACATCGAACCACCAACCCGTGCCCAAATATTTTGAGGTTGGGAAAATTTTTGAGGGTCTGAGGTCCGATTGACCCCACTTGACCATGATCAACGATGGAGATCAGTTGATCCACTGATCTAACAACTAATACTTTATAGAGAGATTACAATGTTTTCACGAGTTCTTATTTAACATGGATGATCATTATTAATCCCCATCCCAAGATCTACGGTAAATACCTTTTCTTCTTGTTCCTTGACGGGATATGACTAGAAGGTGGAACTAGGGGCTGGAACCCTAGTCCCTGGGCATCAAACATCGGAATTTTTAAACAAAACATGTATATATGGAGTTCCATTGGTTCGATACTTTGATACTCTGGTGTTGGCCTCCCTCCTAAGATTAATACAAAATATCTATGGTTGATATCTTCAAACCTGTGGATCTAATGACTATCGATTAATCACTGATTGCATAGGGGTTTTTGATGATTGGGCTAGACCATTTCTTGGATGGTCAATATTGATTATTTTCCCTATATCGATGGCTATTGTTCCTCATGGTGTTACGAGGTAAATTTCAAGGAGTGGTGGCCTGTCGTTATAAGACTAAGATCGATTCTTGGCTTATGGATCAATAACTGTTTAGTTTTGTCGACTCAACCAAGAATTAAACAAGTTTAACTAACAGGGAAGGAGGGCTATATTGCCTCCTCTAACTCAACATGAAAACTTATCATTAATACATGTATTGATCCCTTCTTGCACATATTTTAACTATCTAGGAATGCATTCACAAGATACCCACATTATATTCTATTCCACTATTACCTCTACGTAAATGTTTACCAATGAGACATGTATCAATTACGAAAATAAAGAGGATACATTTAAGGCATAATTACAGACATAATTTAGTTCCTTTACTCAAGCGCATAGGGCCATGAAATACTTATCTATTACAAGGCAGTAGTCAATCAACTGATAGTGGGTGTTCGCCTTTCCACCCAACCATAGGCTCTTCTCGCTCGATAACTTCAGTAACAAGCCACCCATGTGCTAAGCCATGATACCACTAGGGAAATATTTATAGTTACTCGCACATTCTCTCCCCATCCATGCACTCATGCACACATTTGTTTTGTAGCCTCTAACCTTGTCTCTCTATCTTCGATACCAAACTCTTCTCTCTTCTCCCCATGCATCTCTTGCACATAATGACTTTGCAATTTTCTTGACATGTCCTTATTTTTTTACTATCAGAAGGAACTCAGTTTCCACATGGTTTAGCTTGGAAGATGTGACATGGTACTCGACGGTACCCCTGGTTGATAGGTTCTGCTGTCCTAGCCAAGTATTCTCATACTTCCC
Source organism: Picea sitchensis (assembly GCA_010110895.2). Taxonomy (NCBI): domain Eukaryota; kingdom Viridiplantae; phylum Streptophyta; class Pinopsida; order Pinales; family Pinaceae; genus Picea; species Picea sitchensis. Next base: position 156,086 of record SNQJ01S0007423.1, on the reverse strand, counting down.
TTCACGGAGGTGGTTGGTTTTTCAAATACCATCCCCTCTTTGATTAAATGATTTTGTCTTTAAATCCGAGTGAAGGGAAAATAGATGAATATTTACAAATTAATGATTCAATAAGGTAGGTTTGGTTCCTCTATATTAATAGAGCCTCCTCTCATTCATCTAGTGGTATCATGGCCTGTACTTCAAGGATTCTACCATCAGTCAACTGTTTGGCATTTTTAATCAAACCATAATACAATTACAATGTTTTTATATCGTTCCATGGAAACCATAATTCATGATTAATTACACATAATTATAGGTTTAGACAGGGGGGTGTTACAATGTTAACCCGATTTGTTGTAGGGGGTGCGATTTCCCTTAGAGGTAATTGTAATATAATCTCTCAAGGATGATGCACATGTGCAAGAGCATCCAATACTAGTAATTTGATTAAACAATGATGGTTAATGTTGGTATTGGGATTTGGGCTTGCATTAGCATGAGAAGTCATAAGTTGTAGAGATTGAAATAATAAATAATGGATATTTACTAACTATTGGTGTCACATATGGTTTAGTAGACTGACATGGTAGACAAAAAAATGATTTTGGTGGAATTCAAAAGTTAGGTACTTATGCAGAAAATAGGCCACTTCATTCTAGGGCCTTGGCAATGAGTTTCCTATGATTTCTTTCACTCCAACTTCCACCTGTTCATTCCCCACAAGAAAATCAATTTGTCCTTGCTCACATGTGAATTTCCGCTCGAACCACCTCTCACTAGTTTTGGGTTTTGTAACTTGATATGGTTTCCTACTGTTTAGAAACCATGCCAAGACATCTTTGAGCCAACTTTAGATCCAAGTTGTCCCTTAGACCTGAGGGGGCTCCCTCAAAGAAAAAAATAAACTGACTTCCTACTATCACTAGACATCAACTTACATCATTAAGCTCGGGTTTCCAGATTTAATGGTAAACAATAAGATGAATTAGGTATAATAAAATAAAAAAGATTGGAATAAAGGATGTAAACCTCTCAGATCATAAGYCTAATCCATTGGGAATGGAGTCTCAATCATTAGATCACAAAAKTTTAATCATGAAGACAAAAKAAAGGGAGAAGACAAGTAAATCTCATGTAATATAGAGGAAAAAATAGTCTCGACACATGTGAGATGAATAACAGACAATTTGGTGGGGATTACCAACGATGAATCCAACAAATTGAAAGTGAATGTACATAAAACATATTAGGGTTTTGATTAATATTATATAAAAATAAAATGAATAATTCCTCTCTTACTCATAAGACTTAACAATAAAAACTCGGGTCCAATCAATGCTTATAGCATATATATGGAATTTGTAATATTTAAAGCTTCTTTTATAATTGTAGCAGTGGATGTTGTACATAATTGTTACAATTCTAACCCATGTATTAATATTACATAAAAGATAAAGAGGAAACAATTATAACATTGATATAAACTTAATACATAAAAAGAAAGAAGAACGTGGCTTTGATTTGACAAAGCAATGAATACAATACATTAATCTTCTGACTCCAAGAGAATTTACAATAGCCACGTAGGCTTCATCACAGAGAAATCAACATCTGACTGTCCAAAACCTCTAGCCTACTAACTCTTCCTCCAGTATTCAATTGTTGATTTAATATTCCTCTAGTGTTGAATGACTACCTTCGTTTCTGGAATTGGTTACTCAACTGATGCCTGGAAATATGGAACAAATATTCTCAAATAGAATTGTAGTTGAAGAGGATTTTAGGGAAAATAGAATTATAGTTAAAGAGGATTTTGGGGATTTTGGCACCTCAACCCCATGCATTGTCCCATTCCTCTAAGAATATAGGAGTGATGTTGCTATTATTAAATCTTCAATATTCTCCTACTGCCACCTATCTACTATCCACCAAATGTCATAATATTTATTCTAGCTTTGTGCCTCTAGAAACATTTTTAGATTACTTTAATTATATTCTTCCAATTCATTTGACTACTAGTAAATTACAAGCAAACATGGAAGAAAATTACTACATCTATCCCAAGCCTAATAAACAATCTTCAATAACCTTTTAGAGAAACGTGTTTTGGACAGCCTCCAATATCTCATGAGCTTGACATATAAGATCTAGATCATGATTTTGAAGAGAATTAGAGACTCTATTAGGACCAAATGTGTAATAATTCTCTCTCATTTATCCTCCATCCTTGAGTATCATTATTAGGATATGACCAAAGAAGATCTCATGATAGTTCTGCATCTGGAACATTTGTAAACCAAGGTGTATTTATGATTGGGTCCAAACTATCTAAATATGGTGAAAATCTTCCATGCATGCATAATATATTTCATCTATGAGAACTTCCACTGGGAGAAGTTGAAGCAACCAATAAATGTGTTTCATAACTTATCATTAAATCTTAGCTCCATTTAATGACTTTGATGCTCTTGATCCTCGAGCATCAATTTTCTCCACAAACACACTCTACACAATACCATGTTTCTTCTGATAAGTGAGCTTTGGAAATACCTACAAAACAAAAACACTTAAGAGAAATAAAGACTCCCTAGATTTGTTATTAACTCCAAAAATTGTCCTATGTTGTCACATGGGATATCACTTTGCAACTGCAAACTTGGTCTCATAATTGAGGTAGAGGTCTGCAAGTTTTCCATTTCTCCAACGCATTTCCTCAACATAGAGAAAAGCCACATTGAAAACCTTGTGTATAGGCAATAGAATTGACCAATGAAGATTTTATGCCTTTCATCATTTTTCCTAGTAGCAATTTCGTTTTAAAATAACCTTGAAACAATTATTTTGCAACATCCTGCCCTACTGAGCACACTTTTATTGAATTATTCTTTGAGGACACTTGTGTGCAAGTGATCCGGTTATGGTACATTGTGATTTTGTTTCAATTTTGGATTATACATGATGATGATTATGATGTGTTGTGACTTTTTGTAATCTGATGTATATATATTGGTAGATGTTATTCACGAGTCGTCCTGAGTGTGCAAAAAACATGATAGGTTAAGGATGTTGATGGAATCGATGGACTCCCTTGGACTCTGGATTGAGTAAGGGAGTGGGTTTATTTATTTGAGTATTTAATTTTACGCACATGTGATGTATGATTGATTTCAATATGATTTATGTATATGGATTATTGACAATGTTTTGTCATTGGATGCAGGCTTGGCGATGCTTGCTAATCCGACTCACTTAAGGAGTAAAGGGGGCATGCACAAAAACCAGACATTGAGGGAGAGGTGTGGCAACATCCCTGTCACAGCCTACTAGCACTTTCGTTGTGGCCAGAACTGTAGGTTAATGATTACGTAGTTTGAGTGGTCCATGATGTCATGAGGGCAACCTGAGATAGTTGCTCACGCAGATTTCTAAGGGGCATGAAATAAAGCAGAGTCCTTATTCCTTAGAAGCATGTAGTCTCTCACAAGGTTGAACAAATGGATTTTTGACTCCAAAGGGTTGGACAAACTTCCAAAACAAGTCAAAGGAGAGTGGCACCCTTGGAGCTCGAAGGTGCATATTGAAGGGCACATCGTGTAATTAAACTTGAGTCAATAAATCTAGGTGGCCTAGAAAACATTGAAATGATCGAACCTTGTTGGATTAAAAAAATTAATTAAACAATATATTATTAATTATAAATCCTAACAAAAGTCTAAGACTAAGTCTAAGTCTAAATTTAAATAAAGGACTAAATTAATTATGACATGAGTTGAGATTTGAGATAAATCAATTTCTAGGAAAAAGTAAGTAAAATCTAAAGATTTGATCAAATGCACATGTGTGCATGAAATTAATAAAAATGGATTTTTAATTAGAAATAAATAATAACTTGAGAGAATGGGTGTACATAGAATAGAATATTGAGTCAATCTATCACTAGTCTAACGTGATGAAGACTCCTAATCCAACTCTAACTAAGATCTAGTTAGGAAACACTCCATAAATGATTATCTGGGGAACAAAGGGACAACTAAGAGCGAAAATAGGAACACATTGGGGAATGTGAGGGAATTTGGATTTTTAAATAAAATGAATTTTGGTATTTACTTGTGTAACTTGGGGAGAGTATGGCAAGTCTGTGGGTGAATAATCATAATCAATTTAAATTCAAAAGTTAAATATTTGTGCATGAGGACAGGTGTCGAGGAGGAAAATTTATAAAAAAAAAATGATGTAGAAAGGAAAAGGGATCAGACCTTTTAAGCATTGTTATGCTGCCGAATTTTGATTGACTATGTTTTACTTGTGAGAGTTGTGACTCCAATCTTGTGAAAAGAGTGGAAGCTCTTCCTTGCTAGGAAAGATTGGAAGCTATTGTGTTCTGGTTTTTGTGCTTGGCCCCTTTCCGGATCGGGGGGCTAAGGGGGAAGAAGAGTACCCTTATTATTGGTTGGGAGGTACCGGTGAAGTATCTGTGATTAGCAAGTGAAAACAAGAAACAAGCCCAAGACTTTGAAGGGAATATTCATTACACAACCTTCATTGGTCCTGATATTTTTATATTCTGCGTTATTTGTAGTACACATATATTAGTATGTTAGATTTGGTATGTCCATTGTAGAATCAATAGAAGTCTTAATGTCAATTTTTTACAATTGATGTCAAACGAATAATAGTTATGATGCTTACGATTTTCAATTTTTTTTTGTAAATTTGAACGTTTCCGAACTCTATTTTTCAGGTGGCTTGTTTCTCTTGTAAGACTTGAAATAATATTGTGTGGGTCTATGTTTTTAAAAATTGTATTTTATTCCATATTTGAAGTTCTTATGATCAAAGATTTTAGTTGAGATTATTTTTAAATAAATTTAATAGTGTATCGTTCGCTGGTAAATTAAGGATTTAATTCCTAAATTTGTATTGTGAGTTCTCTGTTGAATTTCATTTAATTCCTAAATCAATTCATATGGTGGGATCTCTATCGAATTGTACTCTAGATCCAAAATTTTGCATCATGAATTTCATTTTAAATCTTATGACAATTCAATTTTGTTGTATGGTGAATCCCCGTTGAATTTTGTTTAAATCCGAAATTACCTCGTGGATTGTCTGTTGAATTTGTTGATGATTATGAATTTATTAGTAGCATAGAGTCTCTGTTTAAATCCAAATTTGGGGAAAAATAGTAGGGCCCTTGTCAAGTTGTGAATCTAGGAAATTTAGAACCCTTCATTGTTTTTTTTCTTTTTCTTTCTGGAATTTTGACTTGCATTTTAACTGTAGTCGTTAGCCCTTTTACCTTGAAAGTTATGCATGTGACCACAAAATATTACCTAGCACTGACCCAAAAGGTGTTATTCGGAGCTTTGGGACTCCGATGCTCCGAATCTTTCTTCAACTCCAACACTCCTTTTCAACCAGAGTGTTACCGGTCGAACTCGGTCTTAATTCGAGGTTGACCGACAGATGTGGGTTCTACCCTACCTTACACCTACCTTCATCATTGTTTATGACTTTAAATTGACAGATGATAGGATTCCTCCTCACACAATAATATATGGTGGAGATCCACTCCGAAACTCTGGGCTTCAGAGTTCCTTCGCACCTTTCAACTTTGAACTAACACACCTGGATTGATGAACTCCCGAAGAGTTCAGGGATTAATGGTCCACACTCCTCCTACAACCGACGACCGCGATCAACTACAAAACTCTAGGCTTCAAGTATTCTTTCTCCTGATCACTACCAAGTCCCTGAACCGTCGAACACTAAATTAGCGAAGGGCAAGGATCTATGTTCCACGTTCATTAATCAACAAATGGTCAGGATTGACTCCGGGATTCAGGACTTTCATCACCCAAGCAACCTCCACCCACAACCTTCCGAATAGCCAAATTCTACATAATCGAAAATATATGGACATGTGTACCCAAAAACTGACGGCCAAGATTTATTCTGGACTTCGGGACTTCAACATTTCTTAGTCGTTAACTACTATGACTAATTTTAGTCGGAGTGTCAAATTACCGAATTTTCGGAAGGCGAAGGCTCAAAGATCTAATGGCCCTCGTTCGATATCTAGATCCACGACTATTCTTTACTCCAGGACTTCAGAGCTTTGGGGTTTCTTATCCCTTAGTTAGATATGACTCAAACTTGTTGAATCATCGAACCCCTTGAGGATCTAATGACTCGCATTCACCCACCGATATATGGTGTAGATTCACTCCGTGACTTCGGGCTTCGGGGCTCACTTAACAAAAACAACTCTATTTTGACGAAGTGACGAAGTCCAAAGAACTCAGGGATTAACGAGTGCACTCCTCTTGTCTGATCTAATGGTTGTGGGGATTTTGACTCCTCACTAGCCGATCTCGTCTGCCAATTCTTAAACAAGAAATTTTACACTCCTTGTGTCCCCTCTTGAACCTTGCACACACTTTTTCTCTTGAGCTTTGTCACTTATTTGAATTAAACTCCAACGCTCACTTGCGCTTCCCTCCTGAGCTTTGGACTTTAAGAGGTCTCCTACGCATTTTTGTGCCTACTTTGTGTAAGTTTTCATTGTCCCTCCTAAGTTTCATTCTTCGGAAGTTTAAGGCCTCTGCCTGCCTTGAGTGGTCTTTGTGCACAACATGCACTATTTCTCCTGAGCTTTCGGCCTTCTAGGGGCCCGTCTGTGCACTTCTGGAGTTGGCACTGGGAATGTTTGCACCGTGACACTCAAAAGAGAAAATTGGGTCTCAAATAGGATCTTAACTCATTCTTAGAACAAACATTCACACAGTTGCAAAATTACTTCATCAGTGTCTTTCTAGTTTAGAAAGTACATAGAAGGGTTATAGTTTCCTCTAAGTGTTTGAGAGATTTTCTCTTCTCTTCCTTTCTCTTTCAAATGTATATGCATATGTATATGTATGTATGCATGTATGTATATTATGATAACTCATAGTATCTACTTAATTGGTTTGTACTATGGAGGACTGTTAAAATATTGAATAATGATTGATGTTTGCATTTCATTGAGGGAAGAGATTTTTGTTTAAATGGTGCGTGATAATTATATGATAGATTTATGAAGAGATGGAATATTATCTAGATGATGGTTAATTATTGTTATTGTAACCTTTAAGGGAAGGAAAGCTTGTCTAGTATTTAAGGAATTGAATGATTAAAATTGCGTTATGATTAAGTACTTTACTGTTATTTTAATTCTAAGTTTAGATTGAGTTTGGGTATGGGAATTAGATGCTTCCTTTTCCCTCAAAACAATCATGACTAGTCTTGAGACCTTAAATGGTCAAAATCAATCGGATGAATCCTAGACTTGAGCGTTGATTATGTGTCTTGGAGGTCCTAACCTTGCAGGTAGGTTGGATGGGTATATATCCTGGATGGATTTGTGTTATGATTTATTTGTTAGTAGCAATGATTTTGTATGATAAAACTTGCAGTGTGGGGTGTAATGAGAAATGAATCTGTAATATTGAATTATGTTAATGTCGAGTAACTTTTGTTCTTTGATGTTTAAAAAAAAAAAATGTACCACTACTCTACCCACTTACTTTTATGTCATGACAGTGGGGTCGTTACATATTTTTTTACAATTGAGTTATCACGCTATAGCACTCGACTTTTCCTACAATAGAATTATGGATTAATGGGAAATGTATTGCTATTTTGTTGAAAGAAATTTTAAGAATTTAGACTTCAAAGCAGACATAATCTTGGGTAATATAATCAGTTGAAACCCCATTCCCACATGCAATAGAGATTCCCTCAACATTGACATCACTATGAAGCATGAACTTCCTTAGGAATTTATGTTTTTTCTTTATTTTCATGAAATATATCACCAACTAACTTCAACCCCAAATGTGAACCAAAGAGTCCACCCAGGAGGATGCAAGATTTATGCTTTAGCAGATAGTCTTTTATGATTTATTTAGGGTTAAACTAATACTATCAATATGCATATTGATACCAACACACAAATTGAACACTTCATATTCGAGCCTTTGGAACTACTAGTAAGGTTGAGCACCAATGTGGTCATCTTTTGCAAAATTCAAAGGAGGTCCATCATTCCCTAGAAACATAGGGTATACTCCTCATCATATTTAAATTCATTACAAATTTTAGGAATTGCTTGAAAAATAGAAGGCATAAGCAACATAGCTTCTTTGGAGAAGTGGAAATTTATTCTTGCAAACAAGGAAGCCTTTGTTGTCACCAATACCATGAAAAATGATGAAGGGAAGAAAAAATGCAAATGTAAGAAGAGACATGGTGCAAAGAAATAACAACAATTGATAATCCATGATCATATGCCTCATCCTCTAGTTAACAATCGAATTTGTTGGGCCTTGTAGATACTTCAAACTTGTAAATTAAACCATGAATATGTTTTCCATGTATCCTGTTGTCACCTAGAGCGCCCTACAATTTCTTGGCTTGTCATTGTGTCCATCTAGGATAAGTAGAAGAGCTAAGGTGGCAACCGAACAAAGCATCCATTGCACATCGTTACTCAATCCTGGAATCGTGGCTAGTGTAGCTCCACCTATGAGACATAAAATCCCCGCAAACCATCCCAAAGTTGTAAGTGCAAATGACAATTGGTAACTAAGTAGTTTTGCGAGATCGACATATGGTTTTAAAAGAGAGCAAGGGGAAACACTAAATCCATCTAAGCTATCAATCTCCTTTTATTAAACTTTGATTGTGGATGCTTGGTCGAATGATATTTTTGGAATTTATCTTTGTGGATGAAAATATTAGATAATCAATAATCCATGTAATCATAAGGTAAATAGGATCCATTATAATTTTAAATTCTAATTATTATTTAAAGGTTAAACGTTTAATTTTAAAGGTTTATTTAAATAATAATATTTACTTTAGAGTTTTGGTATTTTTGGTCTAGTAAAAATGATAATATTCATATATGAAAGGGACTTGACTTATGATGACAGGATCAATGCATATGAAAATAGACTGAGATCCTTGATTTAGAAGAAATTTGGAAAATGCTTAGGTTTTCTTGACAACAGATTGGAATAAAAAAATAGGCAAGTTTTGGTTAATTTTACAAAAAACGAAAAATAACATAGAAAATTTTCTTTGTGACAACATTAGCCTCCAATTGGGGATAATGTCTCCTTGCAAGGCACCAAAGAATAGTATACTATGTGCCTTCATTATTTTGCAATATGAAATGACCCCTTGTCAAACTCTTGAAGCATATCACTGCTTGTACTTGTACCTGCTCTAAATGGACACTGCTCATTATTTATGATAACAAACCACACATTGAAAACAAACTTCTCTGCAAGATGAAATAAAAATGCTCTAACCTCTGAAATATATACTGAAATCAATACTCAACATAGGAGAGAGCTTATTTATGTACAAACAAATCCTACACTAGTCAACCCAGTCATCTTGGTCAAGTATATGTAGAGTTCCGATGATACCAGGTGAGAAAATTTATAATTAAATGAACTTCTAGTTTACAATTGTTTGAGAAAAAAATAAAAAGAACATAACATCTACAATAGGAAGTTCATTGGCACCTTGCACTTGTAGGAAAAATTTGGAAACCTTCTCTAGTCTGTGACATCCATCATATTGGACACTCAATATTGCAACCAAACTGCAAATGGATCTTGAAAAAAATGATAAATGATCAGTTGTTCAATGATTGAAAATGAGACTCCTTCTTTGAGGTTGAGTTGACTGAACTACTTTTGAATATTCTCTAGTCTTTCTGGTGTATTTCTGTCCAAATTTTTTGTTGATGATGATAACAAAATTTGTATATCTTGAAATACATTTAGACAAATATTGGCAACACAACCTTCTTCCTCATTGTAAACATATTTGTCTTCATTGATAATGCTTTTTATTTTTGTTACTTCTTCATCAAAAGTTTGAATTTGATCTTCATGAAAACAATAGTCTTGNTGTGACATCCATCATATTGGACACTCAATATTGCAACCAAACTGCAAATGGATCTTGAAAAAAATGATAAATGATCAGTTGTTCAATGATTGAAAATGAGACTCCTTCTTTGAGGTTGAGTTGACTGAACTACTTTTGAATATTCTCTAGTCTTTCTGGTGTATTTCTGTCCAAAATTTTTGTTGATGATGATAACAAAATTTGTATATCTTGAAATACATTTAGACAAATATTGGCAACACAACCTTCTTCCTCATTGTAAACATATTTGTCTTCATTGATAATGCTTTTTATTTTTGTTACTTCTTCATCAAAAGTTTGAATTTGATCTTCATGAAAACAATAGTCTTGATTAATATTAAGGGTAGAAATTTTTGTAATAGAAAGATGGCTCTCATAATGAAACTTGTCAATACAAATTGATTTCCTTGAAACTCCAAATGATGTTTGGAACTCATCATCATTCTTAGAAAAATAGATAACATTATGCTCAAGAAGGTCTCAACTTTTATTCTCCAAGAGAGGAAAAATAAATGTACCTCCTTGACAATATTCGAGTGCATTTATATTAGGATTGTCCAGAGATGCCTCTTCATACAACCCTGCAGAAATACCTTCTTTATTTTCACTATTGTAATAAATATGTTCTTGATCTACTTGAAAGTTCTCTAATATTTTATCATTTGGGTCTGCAATTCTATCTTCTTCATATAAAATTGCTTGATCATAATCTTCTTGTGCTTCATCAAAACTGTTATCATACTCAAACTATTCTTTAGCTAGTTCCTTTTGATGATCATTAGAATAACCATTATATCTTTGAAATTCTTCATTACAAAAATCTTCAAAAACGAGTTTAGCTGGATAAAAAGTTTTGCAACGAGAAAAAAATAGAGCATGAAAATCATTCAAAAAAGAAATATAAGAAATAGGTAAATATTTATACCATTGTCGAGCATCTCCATCTAGAGAGATCATGAACATTTTCATGATCACATATTCATGGTAAATACCTAGGTGGTTCATGCACTCATGAAAGTATATTAAGTGTTGTGTAGGGAAATCATTATCATCTTCTTTGAACCTTGGAAGACAATCTCCCCAATATTTTGTGCTAAGCATAAGATTAGGAAAACCATGTATATCTAAAAAATCAAATAGAGCATATATTATAGCGATCTTAGCAACAATTGATCTTGATATTTGAAACACGGTGGAGTTTCCAATGAAATCATAGTGGAGTGTCCAGGTGAATAACCATACATCATGTTTCCTATCCTTATTCACCTTCAAGAACCATATCTGATCTTTAAAAACCTCGAGGAAAATATATCGAACCTTCGCCCCTGACAATGACACCAAAAATAATGTTGTAACTTGAGATGGTTTTTGACTATTTAGAAACCATTCCAAGACATATTTGAAAAAAAATTAGATCCATGCTAGCCCTTGGACTTGAGGTGGATCCCTCAAATACAAAAAGAAATTGACTGCCTACTGTTAGTAGACATCAACTTACATCATTAACCTCAAGTTTCCATATATGATGGTAAATTATATGATAAAATAGGTAGAATAAAATACAACAGACTGGAATAAAGGTTGTAAACCTCTCATATTAGAAGCCTAATCCATTGGGCATGGAGTCTTAATCGTTAGAGCTCAAAATCTTAATCAGGAAGACAAAATAAAGGGAGAAGACGATTAAATCTCAAATAATATAGAGGACAAAAATAGTCTCTACACATATGAGATGAAGAACAAATAATTTGGTGGGAATTACCAATGATGAATCCAACAAATTAAAAGTGAATGTACATAAAACATATCAGGGTTATGATTAATATGATATGAAAAGAAAATGAATAATTCCTCTCCTACTCATAAGACTTAACAATAAAAACTCAAGTCCAATCAATTCTTATAACATATATATATGTAATCTTTAAAGATTCTCTTATAATTGCAACAATGTATGTTGTACCAAATTGTTACACTTCTAACCCAGGTATTAATATTATAGCAAAGATAAAGAGGAAACAATTATGGCATTGAGAGAAACTTAATACATAAAAAGAAAGAAGAACATGGCTCTAATTTGACTGAGCAATGAATACAGTATATTAATCTTCTGACTCTAAGAGAATTTACAATAGCTATGTAGGCTACATCACAGAGAACTCATTCTCTCACTCTCCAAAAACTCTAACCTGCTAACTCTTCCTCCATCCTTTTGCTGCTAATTTTATCTTTCTCTAGTGTTGAATGACTACCTCCATTTCTGGAAATGGTTACTTAACTGATGCTTGGAAATGTGGAATAGATCTTCCCAAATAAAATTGTAGTTGAAAAGGATTTTGGGGATTTTGACACCTCAACCCCATGTGTTGTCCCATTCCTATAAAAAATAGGACTATTGTTTCTATGATTACATCTTCAATATTTTCCTGCTACCACTTATCTACTATCCACTAGCTTTCATAATATTTATACTAGCTTTGTGCCTCTAGAAACCTTTTCAAACTACTTTAATTATATTCTTCCAATTTGTTTGCCTGCTAGCTGTAAATTACAAGATAACATTGAAGAAATTTACTACATCTATCCCAAGCTTAATAAACAATCTTCAATAACTTTTTAGAGAAACATGTTTTAACTAGCCTCCAATATCTCATGAGCTTGACATATAATATCTAGATCATGCTTTTGAAGAGAATCAAAGACTCTATCAGGACCAAACGTGTAAAATGATGCTCTATCATTTATCCTCCATCCTTGAGTATCATTATTGGGATCTGACCAAAGAAGATCTCATGATATTTCTTCATCTGGAACATTTGTATGTTGAGGTATATTTCTGATTGGGTCCAAGCTATTTAAATCTGGTGAAAATCCTCCATGCATGCATATTACATTTCATCTATGAGAACTGCCACTAGGAGGCAGTTGAAGCAATCAATAAATAATTTTCATAAATTATCATTGAATCTTAGCTCCATTCAATGACTTTGATGATATTGATCCCTGGGCATCAATTTTCTCCATAAAAATAATCTGGACAATACCATGTTTCTTTTGATAAGTGATCTTTGGAAAGGCCTGCCAAAAAAAACACTTCAGATAAATAAAGAATCCCCATCTTTGTTATCAACTCCAAAAACTTCCCTTTGTTGTCACAAGGGATATCACTTTGCAGCTGCAAACTTGGTCTCGGAACTGAGGTAGAGGTCTTAAAGTTTTCCATTTCTCCCATGCCTTGCCTTAACATAGAGAAAAGTCGCATCAAAAACCTTGTGTATATGAAATAGCATTGACCAACAAAGAGTGTATGCCTTTCATTGATTTTCCTAGTAGAAGTTTTGTTTTAAAATAACCTTGAAACAATTATTTATTTACAATTGAGGAATTATCACACTATAGCACTCGAACTTTCCATACAATAGAATTATGTATTAATGGGAAATGTATTTCTATTTTACTAAAAGAAAATTTAAGAATTCAGACTTCAAAGCAGACAAAATCCTCGGTACTATAATTAGTTGAAACCCCATTCCCACATGCAATAGAGATTCCCTCAACATTGGCATCGCCATGAAGCATGAATTTCCTTAGGAATTTATGGTTTTTTTTTCTTTCCATGAAAATATATCACCAACTAACTTCAACCCCAAATGAGAACCAAAGAGTCAATCGAGAAGGCTGACATCTTTACACTTTAGCAGATAGGTCGTTTTGGTTTCTTTAGGGTTAAACTAAGACTATCAATATGTATATTAATACCAACACACAAATTGAACACTTCATATTTGAGCCTGTTGGTAATACGACTATCGTTAGACCAAAACCCGAAGGTGATTGGTAAACTCATCACCGCCATATTTCAAGGATCCACGAGAGGCGGTTATTCCCTTGTCACGATACATGCAGGGAGCGCTGACTACCTACAATTTTGTGCAACAATATCCCCCTCAGCGCGAGCCGAGAGTGTATCAAACTCGTGACCTCTACCTATGATACCAATTGTTGCATGAAATTGCAAGTAGTCAGTGCTCCCTGTGTGTATTGTGACAAGGGACTAATCGCCTCTCGTGGATCCTTGAAATCTGGAGGTGGTGAGTTTACCAATCACCTTTGGGTTTTGGTCTAACGACAGTCGTACTACCAACAATTGGTATTAGAGTAGGTTCCTTCAGCATAGTTTAACCTCTGGAAGGTATATCCTAAAGAAATAGGTGGACAAATGGCTCTCTCCGCAATTGAAGCTCCCTTATTTGATGGAACAGATTATTCCTCATGGAGAGAAAATATGAAAAAAGTATTTGAATTCAAAAGGATTTGAAGTTTGGAATTTAGTAGTAAGAAAGCCCTGGGATTTAACTACATCAAAGAATCTATCCAAAATTACAGTCCAAAGAAGAGCAAGGAAGAACAATGAAGTGGCATTGAAGATTCTTCTCAATGGATTATCAGATACAATCAAGGCAAGCATAGGAC
>SNQJ01S0007423.1:108234-129498 GCA_010110895.2 Picea sitchensis | reverse complement strand
GTGGCTATAGTTATATACATTGCATCCTCCCATTACTACACACATAGACACATATAAAACTATATAACACACACACACACACACATCAAATTAGTTTCTTTTTTATTTTTTTGTTTTTTTTTCTCTTTTTTTTTTATACGTTTCAAGGGATTTTTTATTATTCTTATTTCCATATATATATATTCTCATCCTCCTCTTAGAAACAAGTCACTCCTCCATTGAGAGCATGGCTATGACTAGATACCTAACGTATAAGAACAATTTAAACAACATGGAAGACAAGAGTCTACCTAAAATTGCTTCAAAATCAAGTCATAACCACCATCGACTCAAGGGAGGATGGCATAAAGACGTCCGGTCTTGGCTAAGCTATTGGGGAATCATGGAAGAAACCATTTTTCAGAATAAAGAAACTATTTAAAAAAACGTCAAATCAAAATTTAAGGAGAAAATGTGGTGTGATAAAGAGTTATAGGAAAAAAGAAAAATAAGGTATTATAAAGATGTAATCAACCCTAATCTAGAAGATCAAAACTATCTATCGGTTTTTCCAAGTGTAAAGAAAAAAATAAGCATTGCTAAGATAAGAAAAAATTCTCATGAGCTCCATAGTGAAACTGAGAGTTGGTCGATTCCTAAAACGCCATGGGATGAAAGAGTGTGTCACCTTTGTGACACTAAGAAGGTTGAAAATGAAAAACACTTTCTCTTAGATTGTCCAGCCTATACCCATATTAGATCTCATTTTCAAAATATTTATCACACTACCAACCTTCCTAACCATTTAACTCAACAAAAGTATGGTGATCTTGGAAAGCTTCTCTTAATGATTTTCGAGCATAGAGACAAAATTCTAAAGAATCACAAGTAATCACTTACCCTCTTAAGGTCCGATAGACCAATTCGGTCTTAGTGGACTTCATCATCATCATCATCATCATCATATATATATATATACGTAAAATTGTTTTTTTTCCACCATTTTTTAATGTCTTTTTTTTTTTCTAAATTTGGGTTTTGAATATATTTTTTTAAATATAGTTTTTTCTGGGGAAATTTTAAATATTTTTCATTTCTATTTAGTTTTTTTTCCACCTTTTTTTTTTAATTTAGCTTTTGAATATATATTTTTAAATTCGTTTTTTTCTTTGTATAAAAAAAAATTGTGAAGATTTTCTCCTTTCTCTTTATTTATTTTTTAATGTAGATTAAAAAAAAAAGTTAATAAATAAATTTTCAAGTGATCATTTAAGATCCAATTTTGGGTTTTTTTTATTTTCATATGGATTTTTTTTCAAGGCCATAGTTTTAATTAGGTCATAATTAGCTATAATTTTAACATTTAAAAAAAATAAAAATTCTTTAGGTAGCGTCACTTTTTTTTATTTAGGTGTTGATTTTAAGGTTTTTTTGAACAACTGTTTCCTTTTTTGAGGCCATGCTTGAAAAAAATTGTAATTTTGACTCAATTAGAAAAAATGGTACTACCGGTAGCACCACTTTTTGATTTGGGGGTTTATTTTCATGTTTTTTATACAAAAGTATGGGTTTTAAGGGCTAGAGTTCTCGTTTCGAAGTCATTGTTCTCGTTAAGTCGGTAACTTTGTTACTACCCCATTATTTGACAATTGTCGCATCTTCTCACATAATTTTTAGAATATTAGAAAATGGTAGGCCAATAATAACCTTTATTCAACACCTTGTGTGCAATCCTTTTATCATCAAATTGCCCCCCCACAAAATTCATCATGACAAGCTTTTAGGATGCCATAAATCTTGTTGTCTCGAACATAGCATCAAATTATAAGATCTAGCCTTGTGTGAAAGAGGTATCCTTGAACCTAGGAGTACATTGCACTTTGTTTGATAATAGTCTATCTTTCCTTTGGTGAGAGATGTGTCAGAAGTTTTCATGTAGCCAAATAGTTATCAATATCCACAAACCATGGTGTGTTAGTAGATAATGTAACCAAATGATCAATAGGAAAAGTATCTTCAACAGGTATGGCTTCACCATAATTAGTGATCCTGGAAAGAAAATCTACAACAAAATATTCTTTTCTAAGTCGATCAACAATGGTGATATCAAACTCTTGCAATAGTAATAACCATATAGTTACTCTACCATTAGTAATTGGTTTATTTATTAAATAGTGAATGACATAATGATCAATATGTATAAATGCAAGATATCTAGTAATATAGTGTCGAAATTTGTTAATAGAATACACTACTACAAGAAATTCCTTTTTGGTCATTGTATAATTTAGTTATGCAAGAGTAATATTCTTACCGATGAAGTAAATTGCATAAGGCTTCTCTTCTTCTTTATGTCCAAGAACCACTCCAATAGTTGTGTCTTAGGCATCTATTGATATAAGGAATGATAAGGAACAATTTGGTCCCCTAAAAAATGGTGCTATAGACAATTTTTCTGTTAAAGCTTCTAAAACATATTGACACTGGTAAGTCCAAGTAAAATTTTCATCTTTAGAAATTAATGCAAACATAGGAGATGCAACTTTAGTAAAGTTTTCAATAAAATGACAGTAGTAACCATCATGTCCTAAAAAGGTTCAAAGATCCTTTTGCAATTTTGGAACATAAAGATCATATATTGATTTGATTTTCACTGGATCTACTTTGATTCCAATAGGTGAAATAGGATGTCCCAAACTATCCCCTCAACTAATAACATGTGGAAATTTTCATGGCTAAGGGATAATTGTTTTTACTTGATCGAATGCACACTTTCTCTAAATTGGCCAAGGGTTCCCCAAATGTATTACCATAAACTATGAAGGAATCCATATAAACTTATACACAATCATGTATCAAATATGAAAATATACCAAGAACAACCCATTGAAATGTGGTAGGTTCATTACAAAGTCCAAAGGGAAATACTCGATAGGAAAAGGTTCCCCATGTGCAGGTAAAAGAAGTATTTTCTTGATCCTTTGGAGTTAGTTGAATTTGGTTATATCCACTAAACCCATCACGGAAATAAACATACTTCTTTCCTTCTAAGACATAGGACTTGATCAATAAAAGGTAGTGGAAAAATGGTCTTTGGAAGTGGCTTTGTTCAACTCTTTGTAATCTACAAAAATTAGCCATTTCCGATTTTTCTAAGGAACAATGACAAGGAGTGAAACCCATTGGCTATTAGATATTGGATAAATGAAATTTACGTTTAATATTGTTTGTAACTCTTCCTTCACTATTTTACATAATGTAGGGTTCGTTCGATCTTAGGGTTGTGTTGATGCTTGAATCCATTAGGACCAAAACGACAACCTTGTGAGGATATAAAGGTGGCACCCCTTTGTTATGATTTTTGTGGGACTCTAAGTCTTCAGAATGTGGGACTTTTACAGAAGTTTGTTGTGGTAAACAAATAAAAAGTAAAGATGCAAAAACGAAAAAATGTTTTTATTTTCTTTTAAAGAAATTTCTTGAGAATGGACTAGGAACCACACACATTCACTCATTTAAAGTAAATAAGCAAAATTTCCTCACATCCATCATAGTTGGGTTAAATATGTTTGATAACATAAAAATAAAAGAAATTGATCCACATGCATAAGAGAAATTTAACAAAGTGATACATGAGCAGCTCAAATAAAGATAATGATAGATCAACCTCAAATACTTTATATTCAGAAAAATGGGTTACAAAGTACAGTGGAGATTGTTCTCAAATTAGCTCTCTTGATTTTTTTTAAAAATATACAGTTTATTACATATTCTTCGAAATTTAAATGTGTTTGTCATAAATATTGGGATTGGGGCTGTTGCGGACCATAAGGGAAATATATATAAGAATGAAGTTTGTAGAAGGAAGAAAGTGGGTGGCGGAAGAAACCAAGACCCAGTAATAAGAAAACATAAATTATCAGTCTTCGGTTAAACCTTTCTATTTAAAGAGGTGGAGTAACTGGATGAACTCAATAAATAAAGAAGGATGTGATCAGTATGAACTTACTATGATGGTATCTCATGTGTTCATTTGCTCGCTGATGTCCTTTTTTTGTTTTCATTGACGGTTATAGGAATCGTCTCAACTTCATTTTTCCCTTCATCGATTAGTTTGTCGATAGCATTTTTAAACCACTCTTTGATGTAGCTTCTCATTGGTTCCACGTTGATTTCATGCCGGATTTTTGTATTGAAAAGATTGCCCTCCAAGTCCCTTAGATCAATGGAAATATTACGTAAATCTTCTTCAATATCTTGATTGTTTACTGAATAATCCACTAGCTAGTTATCTACGTCATCTTCATTATACTCAAGAATTCCATAGAAATTTTCAAATTATAACCCTTTAAATATCTCAACTTGTTCGTCAAAGTCTTCTTTGGTTAGGAACAATGAGTTGAGAATCAATTTGGGGTCTTGGACCTCATTGGTGCTCTCGTCTAGGTCTATCTCAGTCAACCTTTTGAATAATTCTTCTCTCTTGGTTATGGCCTGGATGTACGCTTGGACAATGATATTCAAGTTTTTAACCTTTTCCTTCCAGCATGCGTTCATTTGTTTTATCTGATTCAGAGAAGGGAGATCCTCCTCTCTTCTTCTCGACTCTGTCATATTGGTAACTTTAAAATCGAAGGTTACGACCACATCAAGGTAAAAGCCTTCTTCATTTTTCAAATACGCCTGTAAATATTCATGGAAGGCATGTTCCCTAATTCCAAAAGAAACCATGTTCTTTGACATATCCCAAGCCTCTATAATGAGTTCCATTATTTTCTTAATGTTCTTCTCCACATAGCACCTAGTTGATGTGAGTAGGCTTGAGGATCCTTTTAGTTTAGCTGCAGATGTAGTAGGCCCAGTCATTGCTAAAGGACTAGCAAGTACTGGGAGAGTCATTAACACTTATTCCAATTCTTTGACTCTTTCCTTTAACCTGACATTCTCTGCTTCAATGCCTCCAATAGAATCGTCTAGAGCATCTCCAGTTTCTCGATAAATTTAGGAAATTTGGGAAGGTCACATGTTCTGTAGGTTAACCTTTGAACGAGATTTTCCCTTTTTATTCTTTACATTTCTTTTCTCAATGATTAAATTTTTGGACTCACTGTAAAACACAACACTCTGAAATAAAAAAGTCTCTTCTTCATCGAAGGTCTCGCTCTCAATTATTTCCATCAGAGGATTCAGGTGAGCCATGTCCTCTAGTTGATCAGCATTGGGGAACAATTTTTCGATGTCAATATCGAGTTCCATGTCTTTGAGGGAGAGGTCATGGATGTCGCTTTCGACTCGAGGTTATTCCTCTTCTTGCACAACATTTTTTATTTTCTTCCTCAAGGGAAGTTTATGGGAGATTTCAATTTTTCCCGAAGGAGGTTTCTTATCTCCTCCTCTGCATGAAGACATGTGGGTCACTTTCTAAATTGGGTGGGTCGTTGGAGCACTGCTCCGAGATGTTGTACTTTTTGGAGTGACAGTTGGGGATTGGGCATTCTTCTCGCTAGGACCTTTTCCTTTATGTTTGTATGACTCATTGGTGTTGAGTATTGTTTCCTGGTCACCAGTGTCACGAGAAGGAGTACCCGAGTCATTGTCTTTGTCTTCATTTAGAATAATATTAATAAAATAATTGTTCAAACCAATTGCCAGTAGATTTTCTACAAAAATTCCTCTAGGGTAGAACCCTTTTATCCTTTCAACATATCTTAGATTCAGGTTGTGGAAGGGGCATACAAATTCATCAATCTTATTCATATTTCTAAATATGAAGTCCCCAACCTTCCAAGGCAGAGTTATGAATTTCTTTTTTCTCTTTTCATGGAAAAAATACAACCAGTAATTGTACTTCCTTTCTACTTCAGTAACAAACATTTTGTTAGATATATGGCATGGAAGGAAGGAAGTATTTTCCTTGGAACCAAAAATCCTTATGACATTGTAATTATCCATTTGTTCCAGTGTCCCCTTCCAATTCAGGAACTTACTCGCCTAGTCAGACATCCGGGAGGCGTCTTTTCCAAACAACAAACCTTTAAAAACTAAGACAAAGTCATTAAAAACTTCATAAAAATGTTGGGAGGCTTTGTGCCTCCATAATGTTTGATACCAAAAGGATATCAAGTTGAATTCACATTTTAACTTCTTACACACAGATAATGTCGGAAACTGACAGCAATGTGCTATCGCGAAAACCAAATAAGAGGAAATAAATAATTTCTTCTCATTTTTATATTGTGACAATTGGGAAGAGATTTAAATGGAAATCAACTTGCCCCAATAGAAGATGGCCTTTTCTTTGACTGTGAAGTATAAAATGTAAAGAATCATGTAGGAAATTTTGGTTGTAGTTTCTTGTCCTATTACCCTCATGAAAATCCAAGAAATTTCCTAGAAAGGATTTTTAAATGAGCCAACCTGCAATATCGTGATGTCCTTGGGGATGACCGTTGGGTTCTCTAGGAACTCAAGTAAGAGGTATAACCCATTTTCATGCTTATTTAAGAATTCTCTACAATATTAACCCTTGAAGGTAAGTGTTGGCTCAAGAAGTCTCAACATATTATGAAATACCTGAGGTGATAGAGAGACAGGGGAATTGTCCTGCAATTGAATGATCCACTGGCTTGGACTATATCTCTTTGCGCACCATGCAACCAACTCCTTACATTCGAAAACCTCTGGGACACAACCTACACGAGCGATTCCAGACGTCCATATTACTTCCTTTTGGGTAGAAGGGGATGAGTAGTAAGAATATGCTATGGACCACTGAAAGTTTTGGTTCTCACGCCCAAAAATGTTCAATGTATATCCACAGAATTGTTGTCAAGTTTCTACCATAAGTTGATGGAAACGTTCCTTTGTTCCAGATAATTTTTAAAATGAATGCTTGAGAGGGATAATATAATCCTCCGCAAATTTTGGTTTAATGTGTTTTAATATGAGATCTCCTCGATCTCTTCGCTTATTAATGAAAATCTTTACATAACCTGCATGATGAGTTGTTAGAATTAAAGCATACTAAATGTGTATTGGGAAACACCCGAAGGTGGAGAGGACGGATGAGAGTGAAAAACAATTTGAGGATTTTATGAACCCGCGAACTTGTGACTGCAGAAGGTTGAAAAATGACTAAATGTTGTAATGAAGTGGGTCGAACTTAACAAAGGAGGAATGAGATACGTGGAATCTCGGGGAGTCCAGGGGTCAAAATGTAGATCGTGGATCTTATGGATGCAAAATGTGTATAAAAAAACATGGGTTATGAGAGTTCGACCTCGCCAATCCAGGAACCTGCAAATGCAAAATCAACTAAGTATAGTATAACACGACAGTCGGTCATACTTATGATGTGAGGGTGTGGATGGAGATGAGGGTCCACAATTCTACCAACTCGGAAACCCCCTATTCTGAAAAACGACTAAATATAGAACCATAAAGGGAGAGTAGAAAGGAAAAAGAAAAAGGGGAAAATGAGTAAGTATAGAAGAGGGAAAAGAAAGGGAGAAAAGAAGTTGGGAAATTAGAAAAGGGGACGGAAATTTCGGAAGCATGAATTGATCTTAGCAACAGGCTTCAACTATGGGATGACAACCCCTTGTGGGTTGTCAAGAGTCCAGAATCTCTTTTGACCAAGTGCTTTCGCCCATTGGCCTATGGAGTCAGAGTAAGAATATACAAACTGAACAAAAATAAAATTATGTACAATGAGAATGAAAAATTCTTAGGAGAAGAAACCTTTCAAATGTTTCCCGTTGACAGGAAGGATTAATATTTTTCCTTTCATGTCTTGAAGCATATAGGCATTAAATCCCAATATCTTCTTGATGACATATGGTCTGATCCAGAGTGCTTCGAACTTTGTAATCATGGACGAATTCTCCTTGGCCTTATTCTAAAGTAGCACCAACTCTCCCTTCTGGAAGTTCTTCATAGTTGTTCTTTGATCAAAATATCTCTTGACGCTCTGTTGCCTCTGAGAAGTTTGATTCAAGGATTTGCTTCATTCCTCTTCCAACTTCAACAACTGGTTGATTCTCCTCTGGATGGGTGAACTATTTTCTATATCTTCAGTATTAACCACAGAGATCAATGCATTGAGCTCGAGACTAATCGACATTTTCACCTCTTTCCCATAAACCAATAGATATGGAGACATCCCTGTGTTATCATTCGGGGTCATTCTGCTTTCCCATAATGCATTAGTCAGCTTCAAATGCCAATTCCTTTGGTTGCTATCGACGATTTTCTTCAGTATTTTCACAAGTGTTTTGTTTGTGGATTTAGCAAGGTCATTACCTTGTGGATAATAATTCGATTATTGACCCCTGATGATTCCATATTGTCCGCAAAACTTCAAGAACTTTGACCCGATGAAGATCAAACCATTGTATGTGATAAATTTATCAGGGACACCAAATCTCGACATAATGTTGTCTTTGAGGAATTTAATCAGTTCTTCAACATCGACCTTCTTTAGCGCCACCGCTTCTGGCCATTTAGTGAAATAATCAATAGTTGTTAAAATGTCCATATGCCCCTTTCTATACCTTTTATTAATCATCCCAACAACATCAATTCCACATTGGGAAAACAGTTGTTCTACCACAATGGGTTGCAAAGGCATCACAGATTTCTTCATTTTTCCTAAAAACTTTTGGCATGACAAACACTTCCTTATTGTGGCATACAAATCTATGAAGATTGAAGGCTAGTAAAATCCTCTCTGATTATTTTGTGAGTGGTTGTAGTAGGTGCAAAGTGTCCATCACATATTCCCTCATGGAATTATCTGATAAGTTCTTGGGCTTGATTTTCATCGATGCATCTCAGCAGTATACCATCAAAATTTCTTCTGAACAGTATGTCAGCAATCAACACGTATTGATTCACCTTCATCTTTAGTTTCCTTTTCTCCTTGTGATTCATGGTGATAGGAAATTTCCCGGACCTTAAGTAGAATATAATATATGTGTACCATTCTAAATCAGCCAATGGTATTCCGACTGATATTGAAATCATCCCATCAACCGAATCCCCATTTGCGATGAGCTTGCATAAACCTTTTCCTTTGATTTCCTTCAAAGTTTTAATCTCGATATCATATTCTTGTATTTTTTCCAACCAGTTAGCCCATTTTCCTTCTCTCAACTGTTGATTTAGAAGCTTCTTCACTGGTGATGAGGGAACATAATCCATAACATGGGAGTTTAATATATACGTCTGAAAGTGTGCCACTACTTTTACAAGAGCCAAGGCTTGCTTCTCCAATTTTGAATATCTCAACTCATAGTCGTGTAGGGTTTTTCTCATAAAACTTATTGGGAGTTATTCTTTGTTTCTATTTTTCTGAGTGAGAATGGATGAAACAATTGTCTCTGTAGAAAATGAATAGATAATGAAGTCTCTTTGGAAATCCAGACTGATGAGGAAAAGAGAAGTGGTGATTTCTCCTTTGATATTGTTGAACGTCTCTTGAGTATCTGTTGTCCATTCAAATCTTTGCTCCTTTTCCAACAACAAATTGATCGACTTTACGATGCTTGCGTAGTCAGTAATAAATCTTCACACAAAATTGATTTTTCTGAAGAATGACTGGACTCCCTTCTTAGATGTCAAGGGGTTGAGATTGTTTATTTCTTTAACTCTTTCTGGATCTATTTAAATCCCTTCCTTGCATACAATATGGCAGAACAACTTTCCTTGAGTCATAATGAACACACATTTCTTTGGATTTAGAGAAACTTCGTATAATCTACATATTTCAAATAACTTTCTTAAATGATGGATATGATCCTCCCTTTTCTTTGAATGCACCATCAAGTCATCTTGGTAATCTTTCATAAAATTTCCTATCAACCCGTTGAACGCATGATCCATGGCCCTTTGGAATGTGGCTCCAACATTCTTCAAACCAAAGAGAATTCTAGCATATGCATATGTCTCCCATGGTGTGATAAATGTTGTCTTTGCCATATCTTCCTCAACCACCAAGACCTGGTCATATCTAGAGAAACCATCCAACATGGACATGTAGGCCGATCTAGTAACTTGTTGTAGAAGAAACTCCATGTTAGGAAAAGGAAAATTATCTTTTATGCTTGATTTGCTAAGGTCTATGAAGTCAACATACATCTGTATTTCCTGGGTCATTTTCCTTACAATCACTAGATTTGAAAGCCAGTATGAATGTTTGATGGTATAAATTATCCCTGCCTTCTTCAACTTCTCCAATTCAATTTTTACTAGATGTTTCAGCTTGGGATTCATCATCCTTATTTTTTGTTTTACTGGTTTCACTTCTTCCCTCAAAGGAATGATATGATGGAATATAGTTTTATCATAGGATTTAAAATCATCATAGGTCCAAGTGAACACATCAATATATTCTTTGAATAAGGAAACATATTGGTCAACCTCTTCAGTGGTGCAATCAACTCCCAAATTGACATATTTTGGGGACTTGTTCGTTACAATATTGACTTTTTTTCATTTCTTGCACCTTTCGAACTAAAACTTCTTCAAGGATATTCTTGGCATGATCATCTTTCGTAAACAAAGATTCAACCTGTAAACAATATTTTGGGATGGCAGATGAGCTATCATCTTCATCATCATCATCGTTTAATAAAAAAAAATCCATTTTATCATCGTTCTCAAATACTTGCAAGTACTCAATGTTATCAGGCACTTATGGTAGAAAATCTCTTTCTACATGGAAAGATGTTTTTCTTTGGACATCGTCTAGATTTGATAACAAAGCCGCAAAGGATAGTGAATCGGCCTTGTGATTATTGTCTCTTGGAATGAAATAAATGTTGAAGGAACTGAAAGATTCCATCAACTCATTAGCTCCTTTTAGATTTATATATCTGGGTAACCTGATTGATGACCAACTCTGAGTCTCCAATTACAACGATATGTTCTATTTTCATTTCTTGTGCAAGGGTCATTCCCTAGATCAAATGTTCATATTATGCCTTGTTATTTGTGCATGAAAACTCTAGTCTTACAACATGGGGATGCATAGTCTTATTTGGAATCAAAAGAACAACTCCAACTCCATTCCCAAATTTAGAAAAGGCTCCATCGAATGGCATCCTCCAGTATCCTTCAAACAAACAATCTTGGTTCCCCACACCTTGAACTTGCTCTATGATTTCATTGTGCTCCATGTCTAGGATAACATAGTTTCCAATCCTGACATCTATATAATATTCCATCAATTCATTGTCTTTCTTCTTGAAAGAGAAGGGTTTTTTAGGTTCGCATGGTACTTTAATCATCGCTCCCTCTTTTCCTGGTAGCATCATACAACTTCTGTCGTTCATTATATATCCACTGATCATGGATGTCCAGTCTCTTCCCAACAGAACTCCATATGTTGGAGGAAGGTATATCACAATAATATTGAAAACTATAATGATATGGGGGTCTGTTGTAATCCGAGCATAAAAATCCTTGATTTCTCTGTACACTGGCACTTTTCTAGAATCAATCTCATACATGCTTTCCCCGGTTTCATAATACTTAGTGAAACTCATGCCCAATGCCTCCATGGCGACAAGTGGAATTATATTATTTGTCGCACTAGTGTCAACCAAACAATTATGTAGTGCAACATCATGATTTTTAATCGAGATATAGAAGGGAGGAATTTTGCCTCTCATCTTAGCAGTTGTTGGGCTCTAGCTTTGTCTTGGACTGGTAATGATAGCTTCAAATCTTTCATATGGATCATCCAATAACTTCAAAATATTATGTCTTTGCTGGGGAATCTTCACCACTTCCATAAAGGGAAAAGTTATCCTCAATTTACTTAGGTCCTCCATGACATTATATGTCATTTGAGTGGAGCTTGATGCCAGGTGTTGCCTTTTGGTTATGTTTCCATTTGTCACTTTCTCATTCGACACTTTTTCATTTATTTTTTATTTTTCTTTTTCCTTGTCAGAGCCACCTTTATTCTTGGGTCTATTTACAAATCCTCTTGTCTAGGCGACATTTTCTTGTGAGTTGGGATCATTTTCTCCCTCTCCAAATATATACATGGATGTATCACATCCGTCCATTTGCATAGTTTCAAAGCTTTCATTAGGTAAGTAACAATTTTTTTTCTCAATTAATTTCTCATCATAGACATCATCCAAAACAATCGTGTTTGGAGTAGGTTATGTAGTAACCCTTGGTCTTTGTGGGTCATCAATATTCTCAAACCCCACTATGTTTTCGGGGGGAGGGTTCCTCCTTTGCTCGGGGATTGGAATTCTTAGGTTTGGCATGTAATTATATCCCCTTATCAATCTGGTTATCTCATTCTGCATTTGTTTGATGGTTCTATTCATTTGTGCAATTTTAATTCTTTGCTTAGTTTCCTACGTCGCCACAGGGTCAACCTTTACGTCAGGTACGGTCTCCTTGAAAAATCCTCCTCCTGCCATTTGATTTTGAGCCAATCTGGGTTTGAATTCTTCGTTCTTTATTGAAATGGAATATCCTTGATTATCAATAGTTAATCCCTCCATATGACTTTGTACTCTTACCAGTATAATGTCGGGTTCGACACCCGTTTCAATCATAATTTCTTCCATCTCAATGGGTTTAGTCATTACCTCCTCCAAAGTATCCATTTGGGATGTTCTTATGGCATATTTTACATTTGGGGGAATTGCATTCTTATAACATATGAGAATGACCAGGTCATTTGGTCTTTTATCCTCTAGAATTCTACTCAAGGTCTTATTGAACCCGAGATTAAAATCTCGTACCCTTTTGTTCTTCCTCAACCCAATCTGGGTGAAGTCGGTGAGGAGGGTATGGTAAGAAATTGGAGGGGAAAACATAGTTAGCAACATGGATTCGAGGTCATTAAATGAGCGAATGGATCTTCTGTTAAAGGTGGTATACCATTCATAATATATTTCTGATAAGTTTTGCAGAAACAACCTTACCATGACGTTGTCATATTCAACCCGGTGAAAGTCACAAACATCAAGAAATAAGTGAAGATGCCTCTTTGCATCGATTGTTCCATCTCCAGAAAATTCCTTTAAGGTTCCCTTGGGGAGAATAGAGAGCTCATGTTGCTCACCTATGATATTAAGAGGGGAGTCTCTTACCCTTCTTCTATTTTCAAACCTTGGGATTCCTTGATTTCTTGCGACATCTCTTCCACCTCCTTGTCTCTCCTCATGATGTTGGTCTTGGGGTTGTTCGTCTCTCGCTGCCATGTCTGGGGAGACTTCAGGGCTAGACTTTTCACTTCTAAGAATAGAGAGTTGCTTACTTTTACTTCTAGTAATGGGTCCCTTGTATTCGTCCAACTTCAATCTTGATCTTGTTCTTATGCTGCTCTAGCTAGCCTTTGATTTCCTCAAACTTGTCATTTGTCTCTCCTCTGTCTTCAGAGGATTTATCTTTCTTCTTCTTGGACTAAGATCTGCCAGGACCCTTCTAAATCTTCTTGAGTCTAGGTTTTTTTTATTACTAGATTGTACAACTAGTGTAAAATTCTTCGTTGATTATTCAATCCAATTTCCAAATGGGGTTGGTTACCCTGGGGTAAATTAATATATTCTTTCACAAACGTTGGGCCAAGTTCCAAAATTTCATTTCATGTCCCCAATATGGTTTCCAAAAATGTTGATGCTTGAATCCATTAGGATCAAAATGACAACCTCACAGGGATACAAATTCCCCTGCATTTTTATAGAGGTGGTACTCCTCTGTTATGATTCTTGTGGGACTCTAAGTCATCAGAATGTGGGACTTTTACAGAAGTTTGTCGTGTTAATCAAAGAAAAAGTAAATATGCAAAAACATAAAATGTTTTTATTTTCTTTTAAAGAAATTTCTTGATAATGGACTAGGAACCACACACATTCACACATTTAAAGTAAATAAGAAAAATTTCCTCACATCCATCATAGTTGGGCTAAAGATTTCTGATCACATAAAAATAAAAGAAAATGATTTGCATGCATAAGAGAACTTTGACAGAGTGATACATGGGAAACTTAAATAAATATAACGATATATAAACCTCAAATACTTTATATTAATAAAACTGGGTTACAAGGTGTTGGAACACACACAATTTTGAACTTTTGAGTTTTATAGTTTTCGCTTCTTGGGAATAAAATTTTACACAAAGTGGCCTTTTAATTTTAAATCAAATTCATTGGTTGTAATTTAATAAATAAAGAGCATACATTATCCATTGTCAATGAGTTCCCTTAATTTGATCAAGCGATCCTAATAATCTACGTAGTTCTAGAGTCGCCTGAGTTTTAAAGAATAAGTCCTTAACAGTCGCTTTGGAGCTCTATGCTTCAGATGTTCCCGTAAGTCTAAACGATAAAACCCTGAAGCTCCGAAACCCAAAATTAACAGCCCCTGGTAAACCCTAAAGAACTCACAAAAATGAGTCATGGGACATGTGTATTTTAAATATTTCATAAGCTAACACGTGGCACCTATGTCTTCTTGACACGTCATATAGAATGACGTCATCTCTACCACGTCACTCTGGGAGATGACCCTTCAGGAGTTTAACAAAGAGTGAATTCACAAATCACCGAAGTTTCAAAATGTTGAAGCATTGGGATTTTCAAAGAATAAAAAGTAATTAATAAAACATTTAATAACATAAGTTAAACACGATTAATTAATACTTAAGGGAGATTACTCGTAAATTATTTACTTCACAGTTTCAGATTCTAGGGAATTTCTCTTATACTATATTCAAAACCCACGAATTCCGAACTTCAGAAACACTTGAAGTTAATTCAACATTTTAAAACATGGTTAATTAATTTGTAAAAGTGATTATTCAAAGATTAACTTCTCCACGAATTCGGGAATCGAGAGATTTCCACCCTGTCACATCCAAAGCTCCCGAACATGAACCGTCGAAGTATCGATGGCATTTATGATCGATTAAAGGTAATTATTTCAAATGAATATTGTAGATTGCCAGGTAGTCAATTCCATTGAGGGTAATAAATTCCTTATCAGTGAGTCAATACGAAAATTGATAAACTCTTGTTTGAATAAAAACACTTCAATTTCAAAATCATTTTCACCTTTCGCAATTAGCAGTTTTATCTATTGAAAAACTCATGGATTTCCCTTGTAACAGGTAACCTCACTATGTTTCCTTAGATATCATGGAACCATGGAAAATGGAAAAAATTCTTAATGCAGTGGGCGAGGATTCAAAATTGAATGCAAACATTCTTTCGGACACTACACGAGTCGCAGATACCATTAAAAATTAGACACAAGTTTTTGAGATCCTGGAACGAGAAATCATCAACTGTACAGAAGACTCTATCGAAGAAGACAATGAATCTTATGCAGCTAAGCTTATACATATAGCACAGTTAGAGCTACACAATATAGTTGCACGATCGAGAATCATGCCTTACAACGATATGATAAGATGGGCCTTGGAACATGTTAATATCTAGACCAGGAGAATCATCAACCACCAGCAAGTTGTTGCCTGCTCTTTCCGAACAGAACATCTGCAAGTAATGTATAACCTCTCTCCTACCCCTAAATATATTACAATGCCTCATTCCTTATATAGTTCAAGAGAAAATAATGTGTCCAATATGCCAAGAGAAGTCATGATATAATCAAGACCTGGTGGGGTCATCCAGAGAAATTCAGAACAGATGCTGATGGTACATATGCCACAACATCTTTAGATGCCTATATGATGTATGTGGCCATGATGCTATCTTGCATGTTCAGGAAGAATATCCCTACACATTTCTCGGTGGAATGGGTAGCCATCATGAACGAGGTAGCCGAGGGTTACACTTTCAATTGGGCCAACATGTTGTTGGATAATATGGCCAAGGAAATCGTTGATTATAAAACAATGAAATCAAAAGGGAAGACTCCCCCTTTTTACATGCCTTCATATGTTATGGATGCCATATGCTTCATGACCCCTTTTCCCTTGATGAACTGGAGTTGGACCCCGATGAGTTATGAGCCTATTCATTTTTATCACTCCAAGTTATGGGAGGAGAAAGCTAAGGATTTATTTTATGAAATCTGTCACAATGTTGTAGTACCTATTCACATAGCCATTTATGGTCACTCACCTCCCTAGATTTCAAAGAGGATTATGGGAAACCTAGGCAAGATTGCAGATTGGTTCATTGAGGACAATTTTGTCCTACATCATATTTTTTGGTTGCTCATTTCCCCCTCACTCTCTCCCACAATTTTTACCTGATAGGCTGGTGTGCGGAGAAGTGGTGTACACGACATTGGTGGGAGATATCAGCAAGGAGTTGAAAGCAGCTCAGAAAAAGGTATGGTCGAATTTACCCATTCAAGTTGGCATGTTTACATTATTGGATTTTGGTCACTCTAAAGTTGAGGTCGTAGCCCTGGAGGACGTCAAATTGGTTGACATCGAGTTCAATAAACATGATCCACATAAGATAGTGGAAAACTACATGGCTCAGTTCAACATGAAGTGGTACAGGCATGAGAATTACCCGCATGATGAAATATTCGAGGGAGTTAGATATTATGAGGAAGTCCAAAATAGATTCCTAACCCTATCCCCACACCAACAATATGGTTTCCTTAGCTTTCAGAAACACAGGCGAAACATTCTTCCAAAGATACTGCAGGGAGAGTCAATAGACACGCCTCCTTCACAGGAATCTAAGTCTACAGGATCTGAGTCGGGATCCTCCACTAAACTCAAAGACGAAAAGGTCCCCAAAATCCCAGAGGTATTATTTCAGGAGATAAGAACGTCACTATTAATACTAAATGATCCACGTGTAATAGCACAGTTTGAGGCCTTCAAGAATCTGAGACAAATTGTTTCCCATTCAACACCAACAACTCATGTTGGCACCCCTAATACGACAAGACAACAATATTCCACCGAAATTTCCTCTCCCATTGCATCATTAACCCCTCTATAGACCAACTTTGGAAATCCTAATTCTGAAATCACTTTTGTGGGTGATATTACCCCCATCTTGCCCGAAGAGATGGCTCCTTTAGATTTCTTATTTAGTAAGAAACAAAAAGCCATCGTGAAAAGAGAATCTCACCAAAAGGATGGAGTCATAACTAAAAGGAAAAGACTGGTGTATGACAGGAATTACCTGGATGGTCTAGAATTTGCCAAGGAAGTTGCAGGTTCGTTAGGTGCTTTTTCCACCACCAATCAATGGTCGGTGGAAAATTTCACTGAACAACTGAGACAAAAGTGCCTATTGGTATAACACTTGCAAAATCAGATATATACCATAGAGAAGACTATTAGAAACATAATGAACCAAGATTTCAAGAAAATCAAGGCTAGTGATCGGTAGAAAATTAAACAGCTTAAAGATAACCTTGAGTTTCTCCACTAAAGTTATTAGACCAACCAAAGTCGGGTCACTCAGCGTGATGATTTGATAGAGCAGTTGCAGGCCAAATTGACCCTAACAGAAGTCACACCAATAGACATCTTGGCCTTCAAAACTCAAGCGTTGAAAATCAATGAGAAGATGGAGGTTTCCCAGCAGGATCTTTATCTGAAATTAGATGCCATCCAAAAATGATATCATGCAGTAGACCTTTCCCTAAAGGATATCTATGTCAGGGAAAAAGAGGCTCGCTCATCCCGGTCTAAGTTTCAAGAAGTCCTCATATTAATGGAGAAAGCTAATGTCCTTGATTTTCCTCTCCTCTCTTATTCTAAACAATTAAGAGGTGAGATGGCCCTAAAGGTCTGGGAAACAAATCTGGAAGAAGGAAATAAATTTTCCAAAGAGATGAAAGAAGCTTTCCTAGAGGCATTGTCATCATTAAACAAAAATTTGATTGAGTTTGAGGGTAGTAATATCTCAGAAGCCCTGGGTAAAATTGTGATAGAAATGAACCAACAAAATTCCACAAAGAACAAAGAAGAACTCTGGAAATCATTAAAGGAATGAGGCAGATTGATCTTATTAAAATCAATAAATGTCTAGTTAATCCAAGTTCACAGTTTCAGGCCACATTCCAAGAAGTGAACAAGATCCAAGAAAAGTTGCCCCAAATACAAAATAAATTATTTGCCTTCGAAGTAAATGAAAGGGTTGAGCCCTCAAGGTTTGTGGTGGCATTGATGGATAGATGCACCCAATGCATTGAACATAAAATCAAGCATAGATGGGAGCAAGTGAGAAAACATTCACAATGTCATTTCCTTCCACCCCCTCTACCTTTCACTTTCCAATAGTCACTTACCTCATCCACCCGCATTCTAACCTCCACTTATCCCACCTCATCATCAGACACTTGTTACTTTATGATAATTATTTGCATAGACAGTTACTCTTCCCTGTGACCATTATCCATCCCTTGACGAGACAATGTTGTGCTATTCCTCTAATTATCCTCCCCCCATGACCTCGACTGTAATTCATTGTTCCGCTAAACATATCCGAAGGGACAGATGGCAACAAAATTAAACGGCCAAGACAGTATGCCAAATGATTAAGGTGGAATTAATGACATGTGTACCCAACCCAAAGGACTCGGGAAAAGGAGCGCTTCGACCAGCAGATGAAGAGACAGAGGAGAGCGCCAGGGAAACTCATCAAAATTTACAAGTTGTTGTTTTATTCAGATGTATGCTATTTTTAGTTAAATGTTGTAAGAAGTCCAACGGTTTTCAGTTGTGACAAATTGTGTATAAATACATAGATTTAAGATCTATTCAAGGCTGCTTCTTGTCGAATGTAATAGAGAAACTCTCTTTTTTAGTATTAATACAAGTGCAAATAGAAATTCTAATTTTCATTCAATTTGAGTTATGTGTTTTCTCTGCATTTCCATTTCCCCGAATTTATTTACAAAATTCTTTGACTTGTGATTGGTTGCAATTTAGTATTACAACTACTGTGATCATATTACACCAACAATTCATTCAGTTAATAGTTTTTCCTCTGTTATTACTATGAGTAAAACAAGACTTGCAATCTGCATGAATTACTGCATTCTATATCTTGTTCAAGGGTGCGTTCTTTACCTTTTTTCCACTACAAACAAGGTGAGACTCATTTGTAATTGATGATTGACTTTGTTTAAAAATTTTATAACTCTTTTCTACACGATCTGATATTATAATTGCGACTCAGATAACAAAATACAACCTTTGTATTTTCCTATTATTAATTTCATTTAAAGATCATTTCTCATCAAACTGAAGGTAGGAAAAGCACTCATTAAAACATTTTTTTTAAACACTACTGATGCTTGACATTATTCTTTGAGACTTAGGACTAATCTCAGGACCAATATATTTTTGGCTCCGTTGCCGAGGATGAAGAAATGAAATCATTTTCTCTAGGAAAACGACAAGGTAAATTTTGGTCTTTGATGGTGAACAAAAATTGAATACGTAAGTAGGGATTATTTTATTTTTCACTTGGCAACTCCACCGTAGAAAAAAATGGCATTCGGTCGAAAGAATACTAGGAAAAACCCAGATGAAAAGAAGAGTACATGAGTGTCAGATCCCGAAAAATTGTTGAAACCAAAGGGATGTCTCAGAAACACTGTTGCATCAGCAGGTAAGGTCTATCAACCCAGAATTACAAAAGCTAATGATAAGGTTCCCACTGAAGAACTAACCCCTAAAGAAAGTTTTAAACAAATTCATTCTGCAGAGGCATCAACTAGTAAACCTGAGGTTAAACTCGAAAATCCAGAGGTAATTATTCCTGAGATAAAATTTGAGATTGACCTGACAGATACTTTTACCGGTGAGAACAAAGGATCCCTTTCTATCCCCATTGTCATTAACACTCTGCCAATTCTCTCCTTTCCCCAAGTAAAAGTTTTTGTTTCCTGGAATTCTGAAGAGTACTTTCTATACGCAGATTCATCCTCTATCGCCTCTCCTATATATACATCCGATAAACCTGAGGAACCCAACTCAAGTTTCCATTTTCCTCCTCATCTATATATTCCGTCTCCTCATGATATTTTTCCCTAAATTCATTTGCAACACCCCAAATTAGTCAAAAGGTCAACAGTTAGGTCTTTCAAAGTTTTTGAAAATCTCCTTTTTAGCCCCCAAAGTCCATCTCCTAGACTTTCAATGGTCGGTGTTGTAGGTGTTGGTGTTGGTGGTGCTGGAGGTGCAGGATTTGGTGGACAAGCTCAACCCCCTAGAATATTTTCTAAGGTAGCTTCTAGATATTCTCCCTTGGTCCTTCCTATTGTTCTGCATGATTTGCCCAAAAATTTCATGAAGAACCTGCCCAAATTCATGGGAGAAGGATATCTAACCGCAACAGAACATATAGCCTTTTTCGATCGATTTGTTGATATCCTTGGTATTGAGCACAAGGACGTTTACTCAAGGTTGTTAGTACAGACTTTTGAAGGACAAGTGAGGACTTGGTTCAGATGACTCCCAGTAGGTTCCATACGATCATATGACGATTTAGAGAATGCCTTCCTGAGACAGTGGGGTGAGAAAAAGGATCATATTTATTATTTAACTGAATTAGCGGCTTTGAGAAAGAATACTTTTGAATCAGTCCTTGAATTTATCCAGAGGTTAAATAAGATTTATCACAAAATCCCAGCTGAATTCAAACCTTCTCAACCAACTGCAAAAGTAACTTTTGCAGGGGATTTTGATTCTGACTTTTCTCTACTTTTAAGAGAAAGGAGATCTACCACTTTATCAGGAATGCAAGATGATGCTATAGAAATTGAGTCCAATATGATGGCATCTGGGAAATTTAAAACTAAGGTTGATATGGGAGCCAAAGAACCTAGGTGTTTAAGAGAATAGGCAGGACCCTCTGGATCCAGAAAGTCCGCAGAGAAGAAAATGGATGAGATGGCTAAGGTTATTAAAGATTTATCAAACAAAATTTCTAATATGGAATTAGATCAAGCCAAACCCGATCCATACGTTAGGAATCAATTCAGGAGAAACCCTAACCCTCATATACAACAAAGACAAGTAAAAAATGAAGATCAAAAGATCCAAGCTCCATTTAAAACTGAAAATTTCATGCAGAGAGATTAAATGCAAGATTATGAGGAGTTAGAAGAATATCTAAACAAACTTAGCAATGATGATCTTGATCCACACTTAACCAGGCAGGTGTTAGGACCCTATAATGTACCTTTTTGTTCACACTTTTTGCTACCATTACATCCTTTTTCCACTCACATTTAAGCTTACATTATCACCTTACCCTATCTTTCCAAAGGTATATAACGTCTCTTCTCTTTGCTATATGT
>SNQJ01S0007423.1:96940-108184 GCA_010110895.2 Picea sitchensis | reverse complement strand
CGATAAGGAACTTAAATTGTACACCCTAGCTCACATAACGACCATGACAGAGGAAAATACAAAAGAGAATCAATGTAGAGAGTATATGTGCAGTCAATGCGGGGACATTTATTATCAAGCAGGCTACAAAGTAACTCAAATTCCAATGCCTGGAGCTTCCCCTGCACCAACGAATTTTGCAGTTAAAGAAGAAAACCCTATTGTTACACAAGAACCAGTAGGACCTTCCAAAATTCAAAATGAACCTTGGCCTACAACAACTGCTACATCTGAAGCCCCTGTTTTTATTAATAAAGCTATACAAACACTACTTATTGATGAATCTGCCCCTCCTAGCGAGATCAATACCCATACTCTTGTGGAACAAGCCACACAGACCCTACCTCAGCCTATCACTTGCGATGATGAAACACAAACTCAACCATGGGATGAGTAGGCAATAATGGACAAATGGAAAAAAGAGTCTACTGTTACATAGGACAAAAGCCTGTAGGAGCACAGACTACTCTGGCTAAACCACATCTATTTAAACTAGGAATATTTGGAGCAAACACGCCAAGAATCTCATGCCCATAAGAAGCAGAATAAAGAGCTAAAAGGAAAATTGCTCTTGATGTTTGACTTGGCACAAAAATTGTTGGCTACAAGGGAACCATCCTCCAATTACTCTCTTTTCCTCATAAAACGACTTACATTTTTTCAGATTAAATCAATCAAAGAAGGCATACCCTATGCAGTGTTAAATCCAACAGATTTTGTTAGAACCTTTGCAGAAGCCTATACTATTGATCAACACCTCCTATGTGAGGTATATCTTCATAATGAGGCCATCCCCGAGAACCGACAGCTTAACCTTAATCCTCTTGTCGGTGATATCCAAATTCGGGCACTCACCTCCTTCCTTAACAATCAGATTACATGGCAGAATTACTTCCTAGCTACCAAGCATAACGAGGATAACCGCCTCCTCTGGATACGGCCAGAACCTTAGAACGCTGCCACCTTTGTTGCAGAGTATTATCAGTTTTTGAAGAAACCAGAGATGATTCAATATATTTGGCAACTACAGACAACAGTACTTCAGGATTGTCAACAGTTTATTAAATCCACAGAGATCGCTGCCCTACAAGCAAATAACATGTTTTGGCAACAATATTCTGAGAAAATACAGGAACACAATCTTTTTAGTCCTACCAATCTTGAGACAGCAATCTCCCGGGTACCTAGCTACATCAAATGCGTTCAACAATGTGATGAAAGTTGGATAGGTTATCAGTTCCATTTTCCTATTCTGTGGATGCCAGTAGAGAAATATCAAGTTCATCATAAGTTGCCCAAGAAGGCTAAAACAACAGCTTGGCAAAGGCTACAACGCGTTCAAGGATTCAGAGCTCCAACAGACAACACTTTCCATAGCTATTGCTTAAGTAATTTGCATGCTCAGAGTCAGTATTCAGATTCTGATTCAGATTGAAGTTGCCTGAGGACATGAAACCTTTTAGTTGGGGGGGATGTTAGGACCCTATAATGTACCTTTTTGTTCACACTTTTTGCTACCATTACATCCTTTTTCCACTCACATTTAAGCTTACATTATCACCTTACCCTATCTTTCCAAAGGTATATAACGTCTCTTCTCTTTGCTATATGTTTAATTTGTTTTACATGTAATTTTACATTAATCTCATACTTAACCATCGATAAGAAATATATAGTGTTGAAACAGTTCGAACTGCATATTATTGTTGCTGCTTGAATATCCCTTGCTGAAATAGTCAAAAGCACGCAAACCCCGTTGCTGAAACAGTCAAAAGCACGCAAACCCCGTTGCTGAAACAGTCCGTGGTCTGCGATGTTGAAATAGCAATTCACACAACAGTAAGAAGGAGTTGTTACACTGGCCACAACAACCGCACCTTAAGCCAGCATTAATCATCGTTGTTGCTTGAGACCACGTTGCTGAAACAGTCAGAACACAAATCTCGTTGCTGAAACAGTCCATGATTTGCGATGCTGAAACAGTATACAACAACAGTAACAAGAAGATAAATAAAGAAGTTGTTACACCAGCCACAATATCTACACCTCACCCAACACCATTCCAACTATTGTAATAGAATTCTGTTATAGGAGATCAGGATATCCTATTCCAGTATAGAATATTAGATCTAACTAAGAATAGGATTCATATGTGCACATGTAATTTGATGATCAATTGTATTGAGGGGATTCTCCTCTTTAAATAAGGGGAAATCATTATTAGAGGGGATCCTTTTTCTTGGCTAGAAAGGAATTACAGAGAAGGACATGTTCACTTTAGACATTGTAACATGATACAGTTGACAAATGAATAAAAGATTATTCTGAGCATTTCTTCCTAGTTCCTTTCATTTCTAGGGATTCTTGTGAGAAGGGAGGGCCCACCTTCTTCACAAGATTCACCCATTAGTTCTGTAGTGTGTTAGTATTATTTGTGTTCGCGCCTTGATTAAATTTTGTTTTGCTGAAACTCTACTTTACTGAACTTTGTTTTGCTGAAACTCTGCTTTATTGATTGTTACATTGTTTTCATATAATTCATGCTTGGGTAACTGTTAATCATTCTGATTGGTAATTCTGTTTGATGAATTTATGAAAGTGTGATAATCAGAGACAGGTGCTAAAGATTCTTGCTTGGGGAATAGGGTCATGTTCTCTGTTATGAGATAATTAGCCTTCAGTACATGTCAATCATTTTGATTAGTAATGAGTTCATGAAAGTGTGATAGTCGGAAATAGGTGCTGAAGATTCCTGCTTGGGGATTAGGGTCATGTTCTCTGTTACATAATAGTTGGTCTTTTCTTTCGTAGTATCTTGAAAGATTTCTTTCCTAGGTTGTTGTTTCTTTATGTAATCCAGGATTCTTCGGATAATTATTTCCTTAAACTTTCAACTCTACAATAGGTAGGTTTCTTTTCCGTAATTCAAAGTAGAACTTCAATTTGTTCAAGGCAAGGTGTGATTAATGTACTTTTACTACAACTCTAGATTGCTTTTGAGATTGAGCATATACAGTGTGTGATTTCCTTTGAAATAAACAGACTTCCCTGGGTTGACAATTTATGTAACACTTGATTGTTTAGTTAATAAGCAATTATAGTGACCAACAGCAGGATTATGAGAAATATTTAGAACTGGAATCCATGTTTAATAATGATGAAAACATAAACAATCCAGGGGACTCTATGTATCAAGGTCTCACCGACTCAATAATGGACGAAATTCAATATAAATAGGATTTAAGGCCCAGAGAGAAAAGTTCTACAAATGTTCCACCAAAAAAGATTTTATCACGAAGTAAAGAGAATGAGGTAGCAGTTACCAAACCATCAACTGAAACACAAGTTTCTTGAACAAAGCAAGTTGAAACAAGAACAGTGAAAACTAAGAAGCCAAAAAATACAGAAGCAGAAGTTCAAACCAGGGAAATTGAAAAAACAATTGGGGGCTTCAATTTAGAAAATGAACTTAGAAAATTAAAATATCAATGCCTCTGGTTGACCTTGCAAAAAACCTGATTTATAAAAAGAAAATCGCCAAAGCGATTAATTTTTCTGATGTTGAATGTCAAGCTGACATTATTAATTTGCAGGACGAAAAACCTACAATCATGTTCGGTACACACATTGAAAATAATAAGGATTTTGTTGCTCCCTTCTATATTACACTAACTGTGCACGACCATTCACTCCACAATTGCATGCTACACTCAGGGGCCTCTAATAATTTAATGCCAAAAATTGTCATGGAAAATTAGGCCTCGAAATTACCAGATCTTATCAAGACTTATGCTCGTTTGATTCTAGAAAGGTTAAGTGTCTAGGTATGATTAAATATTTGGTAGTAAATCTTGCTCAGATTCCTGTGAAAAGTATCCTTATGGATGTGGTTGTTGCTAACGTTCCTGCCAAGTACGACATGATTCTATCCAGGTCTTGGGGTGCCAAGTTAGGAGGATCGGTTCAACTGGACATGAACTTACACTACAATCCCAATTTTTGGTGGGTAATTCGCGCGACTGTACAGAGAAACTAGACTAGCGTATACTGTAAGTGACCCTCAAAACCCCAATAATTACCCAGTGTATGTTGTTGATTAGGGCTTAGTAAATTGTATATTATCTATAGATGATGATTTTGAAGAGTGTATAGAAGAAGAAAATAAAAAAATAGAAATGACAAAGAAAAATGTAAATGTTAGAGAAGGAATGTGGAAAATGTTCTTCGATGGTGCCTCATCCTATGAAGGAGCAGGAGCTGGGGTTTTATTCATGGAACCAGGTGATGAGTATGTTATTCCCTTCTCTTATATATTACAATGGGAGGACGATTATACGAATAATTTATGCGAATATGAAGCTTTGGTTTTAGGATTAGAAGCTGCAAGGAAGTTAAAAATTGAACATCTGATAGTTTATGGTGATGCAGAGCTTATTGTAAAACAAGTAAAACAACAATATCAAGATAATCATCCAAGGTTGAGATCATATAGGAATTGTGCCTTGGATCTTATAGAGAACTTCTTCTCGTCCTTTAATATTCACTCTATTCCTAGGATAGAGAATCAACAAGTTGATTCCTTGGCCAAGGTTGTTGCGACCTTCATACTTCTTACTGTATTGAAACTGAAATATCACATTGAGATGAGACATAGAACTTCGATCTCAAACAATGTTCAACAATGGAAAGTGTTCGAAGATGACAAACAAATCAAACAATTACTGGAAATGGTTGATGAGTTTTCTGAAACTCACATAGATTAGGAAAACCAAAATGATCCTGCTTGGATTATGCAGGAAGGGGAGAACCCAAAGAAATTCCAAGATAAGATTGCAAATCACTGCATGATATTTCTTAAGAAAAATCATATTCCTAGAGGCATGATCCCTTTAGAAAGGTTGTTTGACTAGCATGACATACCTTTAAAGTCTACCTTATGACCTCAACCCGAAGAAGTTGAAGACTGTAATGTAGGAACTGATGAAGATCCCAAAATGGTCAAAATATCAAAATACCTTTTGGCCCAAATGAAGAGTAAGAACGTTGAGTTACTTAGGAAGTATAAAGATTTATTTGCATGGTATTATGATGATCTAAAAACTTACTATACATCTGTTATTGAAGACAATATTCCTTTAAAACATGGTATTAAACCTTTCAAGCAGAAGCTTAGACAAATAAAGCATATTCTCTTGTCAATGATATAAAGCGAATTTAAGAAGTTCCTCGATGCAAAAATCATCGTGCCACTCAGATACTCTGAATGGGTAGCCAATCTGGTCCCCGTTAGAAATAAAAACATCAAAATAAGACTCTGCGTTGATTTTAGAAAATTAAATTGATCATCTATTAAAGATAACTACCCGCTCCCAAAGATGGACCATGTTATAGAGAAAGTAGTAAGGGCTAACAAGATTTCCATGATTGATGGTTTTTTCGGATATAATCAGATCGATGTTCATGAATATGACAGAGAGAAGACTGCATTAACCACTCCATGGGGTCAACCTTTATGTACGATAAAATGTCCTTTGGTTTGATGAATGCAGGAGCTACTTTCCAGAGAGCGATGGATATTGCATTCGTCAGTGAGAGAGACAAATTTGTTGTTATTTATCTAGATGATTTGACAGTTTTTTCCAACTCTGATGCAGAACATTTGTTGCACCTCAAACAAACCTTCGAAAAATGAAGAAAGTTTGGTTTGTCTCTTAATCCCAAGAAATCACATTTTTCTATGCAAGAAGGTAATCTCTTAGTCCATATAGTGTCAAAAGAAGGAATCAAGGTTGACCCTAAGCGAGTTGAATCTATTGACATGATTAATATCCCTAGGAATAGAAAAGAAATACAATCATTTTTAGGAAAGATCAACTTTTTGAGAAGATCTATTCCCAACTTTGTTGAAATAATAAAAATGATTATAGACATGTTAAAGAAGGCCAACGAAGTAAAGTGGACTGCAAAAGCTAAAGCATCTTTCGAGCGCGTCAAGAAAGCTATAGGGGAAGCACCAGTGCTAGCAAGTCCAGACTATACAAAGGAAATCTTAATCTTCTCATTCACTTCTAAACACACTGTTGAAATAGTACTCCTTCAAAAGATAGAAGAAGGATTCGAACAACCAATAGCCTTCTTCAACAAAATTCTTAGGGATGCAGAATTACGATATGATATACTTGAAAAACAAGCTTATGCAATGGTAAAGGCTCTCAAATATTTCAGAACATACATCCTTCACTCCCAAATAATCTCATATGTGTCAACGAATGCTATTAAGGATATCTTGGTTCAGCCAGACATTGATGGAAGAAGAGGGAGATGGTTGGCTAAAATTCAAGAGTTTGATCTAGAAGTGAAACCCACCAAGTTATTCAAAGGTCAAGGTCTGGTGAGGCTGTTAGCCGAGTCAAATTTCAGAGCACTCATAATAAATAACCTTGAATCACACATTTCTCTCATGGATATAGAGGAAATTGATGATCAGGCACCTATGATTTAGATTGAAGATACGTTTTCTTCCTCTACCTGGTACCATGATATTGTTGCATACCTCCTTACTCTTCAATGTCCAAATAACATGACTCCTTCAAAAGAAAGGAATTTAAAACTACATGCGATTAAATATTGCATTGTTGATGTAACGTCCCCGGGCCTTCAACCCCACTACCGGGCAACGCTACTACGTGAAAAAATTCTCATACTTATATAGATAACATGCATTAAATCAAATTAACACATTTAACTAAACAATATAGAGTAATCACAGGATTACTGTTAACATACATAAATAATGGAATTAAGAATAATTCATGATTGCAACAGAATACATGACAATATTGCAAGCATCACAGACATGCATTTTAATTGAAATTAAACACATGCATATACTTATCTTTGTAATTGTAGTAACTCCACCAACAATGTGCAGACCTTCCACGAACCTCCCAGCCTTAGACCACACTTCTCATAACACTCAGCAATAGGTCACTCCCGAGATGGGACCAAGCTCCACCTAGGGCAAGGGAATCCTAGACTAGGCTGAGGTTATAGGAAAACTACACAATACAACCAGAAAGATTCTCTCCAAGACCCTTATTACGCCCACTACTAACAGACTCTCATTCCCCACATGCATGTTCCACCCGGGAGTATACACCTTCACAATCACAGTCCATCGGTGCTTCACCTCCCTCTTTGGGTCTCGGCAACAAGATGGATCAGAAATTCTCAGAGCTCTGTAGCTGGTGTTGGACTCTCTCTGGGAGAAATCCACTTCCCATAAGACTCTCTCACCTGGAGAGAGCTACTCACAGGCATGACAACCTGCCTCTTCAACCACGGTCCTGACAACCCAGTTCTTCGGGCAATTTTGACTCAATTCCAACACAGTGAGGATAGCAACAACATCAACTGGTCAACACCACTCAGGAAACAAAAGGCAACAACCCAAAGATAGTTCAGGTACAGACTCAACTCTGAAAGAGTTTATAGGCTTGGCTCACAATATACACAGGTGACACGACTCAATCCATGGGTTTGTGACATGGCTCAATCAACGCAGAGGTCGAACATAGACTCAAGCGGTTCAGATGACAGAAAACGACAACAAACCACTAAGACAATGCACAATTTAGGTAACACCTATTTCAGAGCTGTGTGACCAGGAATCAACACAGAGATCGGACGCATAGCAACACGGTTCAGACAGATGGATGCAAGAATGGAGGACCAACCCCCAACTCAGCTGACACTTCAGTTTTTAACTGCATGTGCCCAGGTCGACACTTATCTTCCTAGAGTTGCATGCATTCCCTTTTTCACATGTTGTAGATGCATGTGTTGCCTCTCCCAGGACTTAAGATAAAAACATGTTTTATCACACAGCTTTAGAATAATAATAAAATATTATTCTCAAGGACTTAAGCCCCTAATCGTATCCCCTCTTTCCAACCTTTCAGCCCCTTTTTCCCTTACCCACCCTGTGGAATCTTAGTCCCCCATCACTCTTTATTCGTGGTCGATCTTCACACAACGATGTTCATATATTATATTAATGATTTGCATAATTACATATATGAAATCAGGCTTCTGGACTTAATACTTAGGTTCTCCTGCCTAATAAACACATAAGCCCACCAACTTATCAATACTTGGCTCAACAACTTACAAAACATGATTTACAATTCATAAACATGATTACAACAGGGATCATCCTTGGGGATATTACAATCCCCTCCCCTTATTTTTGCACTGTCCTCAGTGCAACTTTCACACAACATCAACAAGATTTTAAAAATCTTCAAAAAGATGTGGGTATTCTACCCACATAGCATCCTCATGCTCCCATGTCACTTCCTCAGGACCGTACCAGGTCCACTGGACCCTTACAAGCCTTATGGATCGATTCCAGAGACTTTTTCTTTTTCGGTCCAATATGTGCATAGGATGCACTTCCAAGACACCTTCTTGTTCCACCTGAATCACATTCCAATCAATTACATGATTAGCATCAGGTGTATATTTCTTAAGCAATGGAACATGAAACACATTATGTACAGTCATGGATGCAGGTAATGCAATCATATATGCAACTGGCCCAATCCTTTCTAGGATTTCAAGTGGCCCACAAAATCTGGCTGCCAACTTGGCACAGTTTCCCAGCTTCAAGGAACTTCTATTGGCTTTCACTTTCAGAAAAACATGCTCTCCCACTTTAAACTCTCCGTGGGTTCTATTTTTTATCAGCATAACTTTTCTTCTTGTCTTGGGCAACTTTCAGATTCTTCTTAATTTTTAGCATCTATTCTTCCATTTTCTTGAACAACTCTGGCCCAACTACTGCCCTGTTAGCTGGATTATCCCAACTTACTGGAGTATTTCACTTTCTGCCATAAAGTGCTTAAAATGGGCTCATCTTCAATGATGCTTGATACCCATTGTTGTAGGCGAATTCTACCAAATGTAGGTAGTCTTCCCATTTCTATGGTTTGTCCAACACATACATCCTTAGTATGTCTTATATTACTCAATTCACCCCCTCTATCTACCCATCAGACTCGGGATGATAGGTTGTACTAAAGTTCATATTTGTTCCGAACCCCTTGAATAACCC
Source organism: Picea sitchensis (assembly GCA_010110895.2). NCBI lineage: Eukaryota > Viridiplantae > Streptophyta > Pinopsida > Pinales > Pinaceae > Picea > Picea sitchensis. Next base: position 99,030 of record SNQJ01S0007423.1, on the reverse strand, counting down.
TTTCCAGACATTTGAGGTAAATTTTGGGTCTCTATCAGACACAATTGTCTTGGGAATACCATGCAATCATGCTAATTCCCTCATAAAAATATCAACAACCTCCACTCCCTTGTGAGTAGACTTTAGTGGAATAAAATGGGCAGCTTTTGTAAGCTTGTCCACCACCACCATGATTGAGTCATGTTGTTTTCCGGTTCTGGGCAATCCTGTGATGAAATCCATTGTCACCACTTCCCACTTCCACTCAGGAATGGGTAAAGGTTGCAGCAACATTGCTGGGTGTCTGTGTTCATCTTTAACCTCATGGCACTCCATACATCTGGCGATGTATTCAACAATATCTTTCTTCATACCTGGCCAAAAGTAGTGGCTCTTGGCTGCTGCCACAGTTTTTTGATATCCAGGGTGCCCAACATAAGGCACATTATTCATTTCATGAAAAATCATAAGTTTCAAGTCCTGGACATTAGATACATAAATTGTGTTCTTGTACAGAAGTATTCCATCAGTTTCCAACTTATAATTCTCCACTTTCTATGGCATCTTACCTTGTTGTAGCTTTGCTACCAAATTCCTGTACTGCAAATCTATATTTGCAGCCTCTGAAATTCTGCTTTTAATATCAGTTCGGTACATGCTAATGGTTGTAGCATGTAATTCATGCACTCTCTTGCTGACTGCATCAACCACTTTGTTTTCCTTCCCTTTGATATGCTTGGTATCAAAATCGTACTCACACAGAAAATCTAGCCACCTACTCTGCCTAGCATTCAAGGTTGGCTGATCAAACAAATACTTCAGACCATTGTGGTATGTTCTCAGTTCGGACCTCCTTCACACGAGGTAATTCATCCACTTCTTTAGAGCGTGTGCTATTGCTGCCAACTCCAAATCATGGGTGGCATAGTTCCTTTCATGCTCTTTCAACTTTCTAGATTCATAACAAATCACAAATCCATTCTAATTGAGGACTCCTCCTAGTCCTTCTTTGCATGCATCTGTGCACACCACCAAGTCTTCATTCAGATATGAAATCCTCAGGATTGGAGCATTGGTTAACAGTTTCTTCAATCACTGAAATATTTTCTCACAATCATCTGCCACTAAAACTTCTCCTTCTTTTGCAAGGAAGTGATAGGGTGAGCTATCCTCGAGAACCCTGCGATAAACCTTCTATAATAACTCGCTAGACCCATAAAGGATCTAACTTCTGTCACATTCTTTGGCACTAACCATTATCTGATGGCCTCAATCTTCTCAAGATCTACAGCTATCCCATCCTTCGAAATAATATGCCCCAAGTAATCGATCTTCTCTTGATAAAACGAGCACTTGCTCAACTTAGCATACAGTTGGTGTTGTCTTAGCACCTGCAACACCATCCTCATATGTTGTTCATGCTCTTCCTCTGACTTGGAATACACCAGAATTTCATCCAAAAATACTATGAAAAACTTGTCTAGATAGTCCCTGAATACACCATTCATCAAGCACATAAAAACAATGGGTGCATTTGACACCCCAAATGGCACCACTGTGAACTCGTAATGACCATAACTTGTTCTAAAGGCAGTATTTATGATGTCTACATCCTTTATCCTTACCTGGTGTATCCTGACCTAAGATTTATCTTCGAAAATATCTTAGCATCCTTCAACTGATCAAAGAGATCATTGATCCTCGACAGAGGATATTTGTTCTTTACAGTTACTTTTTTCAACTGTCCGAAATCAATGCACAATCTCAACGTCCCATCCTTCTTCTTCACAAAAAGGCTCGAGGCACCCCAAGGTGACACACTTGGGCGTATATAACCCTTCTTCAGAAACTCTTCAAGTTGCAATTGCAGTTCTTTCAGCTTTGGTGTACTCATTCTGTAAGGAGCTTTTTATACTGGAGTTGCTCCAGAAATCAAGTTTACATAAAAATCAATATCTCTCTTCGAGGGTAATCTGGGTACGTCCTAGAATACATCCTCAAACTCCTTTAGTACCACATGATCTCCAATATTTGAGACCTCATCCTTAGATTCTTCCTCAGCATGGGCTGCAAATAATTGACATCCTTTCCTGTAGCACTTCCTCAACTGT